>JABFPB010005510.1:0-13217 GCA_022817645.1 Ceratoteleas bidentatus
CTATGCACTCTATGAGTAAAATTTACTCAAAATTGAGTAAATTTTACTCATAGAGTGCATAGTGCAAACTCAAATTGTGTAAAATCTGAAGACCTTTTTTACAGTGTAGTTCTACAAAATTTCAGTAATCCAGAAATGAAAACTAAAAATACATTTTGACAATTTTCTTCTTTTCTAAAGTTCACATTTTTTGAAACCCAGGTAATAAAAATGAGGTCATAACGGGGAATTTTCACTGGACCTGTTACATAAAAAGATTTCAAATTAAATATTTAAATGACTGACTGACGTATTACAAAAACTGTCATATTTTAACATATTTACTTATTATTTATTAAAAACCGTCAGCATTGCATATTCCTTACTCAGTATTCTTTCACCTTTAAAATATGCAAAAGTCACAATTTTAAATGTACATTTTTCTGCCTTTAAATAAAAAGGTTATTTACTACCCTTCTAAAGCATTCAGCGACCCATTTTCAGAACCGAAAATTGCGAAACGAAAAAAAATCCCCCTCCAAAACCCTAACTATTCTGTTGCAAAGTCACATATATCACGAATTCTTCTTGTTTTAAAAGGACGTTTTTACCCTTTTCCATCTGACTCCGTTCAGTAAAACCTCGAACCCCGGAAGGTTTCCGCAGACCTCCGCAAAAAGTGCGCCAAACGAACGAAGCTCGACAAGTGAATAACGGTATTAATAACCCCGGGAAAATACAATTATTTCGCGATTGTCGGCGAATTTTTGTCGACGTGGATTTCCCCGGAAGCGAGGAAAAAGGCGCGTGGCAAAAAGGGTCGCCGAAGAAATAAACGCGGGTGTCGTAATGCGACTCACCTTTTTGTTGAGCTTGACGTCGGTAAAGATGGAGTGTACTCGCCACGTTTTGGAGAACATGGAACCGAAGGCGAGGGAAAAACCGACCATTAGCAGCCAAGCTCGGGCGGTGCAGATGTAGGGGAAGGCCGTCACGCTGGACAGTTGCGAATCCAGGCCGAGGAAGATGACGCTGCTGTACGTCAGCATGCAGCCGACGATAATCAGATTGTTCAGATGTGGCGACGACATTTTGATATACCTGAACAATTGTTAACGGTATCCATTAGCTGTGGCGTACGACGCGCACCAAAGAACTTTTACATTAGCGATGTAAAAGTATGTTAATCCCGAAAAAGATTGAAAAGGGGTTATTTGTTTTGCGATTGCAATGTAAGAGTCAGGCTGAGGCTGTGATGTAATTTCAGTCTTTATTATTGCGAGTTTGCAATTGTTTGGAAATTGTTTGGAAAAAGATTAGAAAATAATTGAGTAAGAGAAAGATTGGGAAGTTTGGTTGATTATGGTTTGTATTAAAACAATATTTGTATTTGCTCGTACTGAAGAGAGAAAGTGGAAAAAGTTAAACTGGCTCATAGATATATATTGCTAAGACGGGGTAAATGGCGGAGAAATTTGAACAAAAGCAACTTTAGTGCGGGTTCAGCGAATTATTCGAGGTAATATTGGCTTGTGTCTGATCAACATTGACCTTTACTACTTTATTTTCCCGGGAAAAGCTTGTTTAGATTAAAATTGATTTTTCATTATGAAACAAGAATTTCTAAAGATCGTTTCTTGTGTACTTTATCGGCGTTCGCTTAGTAAATTAGTGTAAAATGTTTGGTGATAGTTTCAATAAATGACAGATTCAAAGTTACCATTCGTTTTTAACGTTTCTGGTGTTCGACGGATAAATTTCACAACTTCTCATTTAGATAGTGCCATTAATTACCGTTAATTTGACTGATGGCGTTGCAATAAAGTTCATTGCCATCATTTTTCCTTAAATTTCCATCTTACTCTTGCCAGGTATTATGTTATATAATATACATTTTCGGGGTATGTAGTACATTCCTTCAGATAATCTTCTTATTATAACTTGGAAATGAAATATGACTCTAATTATTCATATGACATTCCCGCCGAATTCGGCTGGGATATTACAGGTTAGATTACACGGAATGTATTCGCCAAGGACGTTTATTTCTGTTCTCATTGCGACTAACAATCGAAAATGGTCGCGAAAACGGTGAAATGATAAATCATTCCATTTTTTCTGGCGAAGCTCAAATGGAACTGTACGACGCTTTTTTTAATTTCATGCAAGAGAAAAATGTGATTGTGCCAACTAAATTTCCTCCTGATTATTTAAACATAAAGATATAAAACGCAGTCAATTTTTCAGTAATAATCCCTTATTAAACGAAAGAGTAACGAATGAGCCAAATAGTCCACGAAGAAAATGTTCATCAATTGTCCGAACTGAAATTTTCAACCAACATCTGACTCGCATGATAGACGCGCAACACGTGACATCTCCTGACACAAGCTCGGAATAAAAGCATTCCTTTCATCTGAAAAAGATCATGCTTTTACCGAAAATGAACATTCTCTTTCTCGAGATTACTTCTTTCTCCCGGCATTAATGTATTAACGTTTTCCACTATCTCAACCCATTTCACTATTTCACCCGAAAAAATTCATATTTTTCTAACATATCTCTTAATTCTTTCTTCCTCTCTTATATCTTCCACAAAAAGCGTCTCTTAATATCGCAATTGAGGTCGGAAAATGTCAGATTTATCCGGTGATTTGCGCAGAGCAAATCAGACTCTGTAAAGTGGAACAATAAATTCGTGGATAATAACAGTGCGTTGGAATGACCTTTGATTCCTGTATCTGATGTTGATAGCGAGGAATATGGCCGCCATAACGATGCCAACGCTGGCGGTGGAAGCGAGTACTGCGTAAATCGTGATGTTCACCGTCGAGTGCTCTATTATGCGCAGGGTCCTGTCTTTCGGTGGTGACTTGCCGCGCCACACGAGCGGCTGACCCCGCGTCAGATCCAGCGATCCTGTCACAGCGTCGTACTCGCCCACTTTGATCTCACTTTCGCCTGCAAAAAATCGGCTATTTTGTGTATAAACTTTACTAACTGCCTCCCAACTTTTGTAGCTTTCGGAGACATCAGCGCCGAGGAAATTAAAATTCGCTTTGATTAAGCGATAACGAGTTTAAATTGAAACAAACAAGCCGTTTAAAATACGTAACATCTTGTTCATAACCTCACTTGACAAAGATTTTCCGAGGCGATGTTTTTTTAATACAAATTTTGTAGTGGGACACTTATCAGGGCCTTTTTTAAATGGATTCCCATCACTATACCTTTGTAAAAAAATCTTACTTGATTGCTTTCAATCGGTTTAATCGCAAAGAATGCGTACAAGAAACATGTACGCATTTATGTAAACCGTTTACATAATTAATTACCTGGAGGACGATTTCCTAACGAAACCAGCCTCGTCGTATGCAGGGAGCAACTTAGAAAAGTGAGGTTATGGTGATTTGGAACAGCGATAGCCGCGCCTAATTACGTTCTACGTTTCCTTGAAAGTAAAAACATTTAAGTGTAAAAAATGGCGCAAAAATGAGATCGGCCGGGTCGTTTCGCGTGGATAAAAAGGCGATGAAGCCGGGGCGCCATCTGCCGGCGTCATTAACAAGGCGAATGGAGCCATCATATCACGGGCGTCCGCAGCGGCGGGCACGCCGCGAAATCGCAATTGTGACGGCGGATTCTTTCCGTAAGGGTCGTAGCCCTCTTTACGACTCTAGCGGGATTTATGGAGCGTCGGCGTAGTTATGCGAACTCGCTCGTCGCGTTCTCAGCCGAGGTGTACCCATTAAACGCCGCGCTCAGCCGTTCCGATCCATCTTCCGAACTTTCGGCTACCATAAAATACGATTATTACTTCTGTCTGGCAGATTTACCGAGGACTCGCGCCTCCATTACATGTTTAGGCCGGCGCGCGCCATTTTGTTGCTATTCATTAAATATCTTACGGCACCCTACTAGCGAATAAAGAATTTCCAATAGTACAGAAATACTTACAAAATATGTTTAAAATATTAAAAAAAAATTTTTTAAACATTTGTTAATATTCATTAATATTATTTTAATTTTGAAGGAACATTATATGTCCGGCTAAAATATTATTATTGTAATATTTATTTAATATTTCTATAATATTTTTATAACATTTTTTATATTTTTATAATATTACTTTAATACTTTAAAACATTTTTAATTATTTTAATAAATCGCAGTGACACGTAGATAAAGATATTTCAATTCTGGAAGTCGTTACACTTCCAGAGCTCGTTCAGAAATTATACTTTAAGTTCATTCGAGGAACTGCAGAACTTCAAAAGTTCTATTCGTTTGAATGAATAGAACTTTTGAACGAGCTATGGAAGACTTTGCCGAGTGGTTATACCTTCAGACTTCTGCGTCAAAGAACGCGGGTTCAAATTCCCACTTTCTCAAGGAAGTTTTTTCAATTGTTTGGTTGAAAAATCTAAGTCACCCTGCCACTGAGTAAACAAAATAATTATTAAAATAATTAACAATTTATATATTTTTAAGTATTAAATTAAAAAAAATTAATATAAAGAATGTGATAAAAATATTATATAATATAAATATTAAATAAATATTACTCTATTTATTTATAAAAATAAATATAGTAATATTTAAAATAATATGTTTAAAAATACGTCTAAAATATATTTTAATATTATATTTAATATTTTTAATATTAATATTTTTCTCTGAAAGGGTATAATGCAATTTAGCGTCAGGGCCGAGACGAATCCGTACGCCACGCGGAGCTGCAATTGCGTACTTAACTTTTCATTGTCGCAATAGCGCGAAGCCGATCAATTGCGGTGGCATTTCATTCGCAATTAGTTCGTTATGGAGCGCGATCGAGTATCGCGAGCGATTCCGAGTGTATCGGTCGTAAGGGATTTGATCGTACCGTTGATGGTTAGGTGAGTGGAAGTAATGGTAGGTGCAAAGGTAAAATTCTGAAAATACAGGTAGAAAAATCGTTAATTAAAACGTCTTTCATTTGCAGTAAAATTGAGCAGACTATATATATTGATTGCTGTGTAGACAATGATTCCAGTTCGTATTTTTATAAAAAATTTTGCGTTATATGATTACATCATATTTGAAGAGTCACTCAGAAACAAAATGACAATTTGTTAGAGACCCCTTGTTAACCCTTAAACGGTACACTCGGGTCAAAAACGACCCCAACATTTTTTGTGAAAAGTGCATTTTTGCTAATTTTTTTTTTCTTTGTTTTTGTGATACTGTAAGTATCTCAAACAAAAAATCAAATTCTTATCATTTGTATCATAAAGTAGTACTAAAACCCTACAGGAAAAGTAATCTTAGAACAATTTAATTGGAGCCGTTTTTTACTCCAGTGTACCGTAAACGGTTACCCAGGTACCGTTTAAGGGCTAAAAAAGTCGAATATTTTTTTCTCCAAATCAACTTTATGCTTAGCATCACTAGATTCTGAATTCAATCTTAGCCCAAGCAGTGATGAAAAAAAAATTTTTTTTCTCACGGAAATAAAATTTCTGACGAAATTTTAAAAAGGAGACTTGCCAAAAAATTTACTTTAAGCTGCCTCAAACTTTAGTTTCGAGTTACGAGCAACATCTTAAGCCCATTTTTGCTGAAGTGGTTCCTCATTAAATTTGGAAGCGAAAATGCACACTTAAACAAACACACAGTTGTTGATCGATTTGTAGACTAGATTCATAACGTATTTGTAAACAAATGTGTATATTTTTTAAACAAATTGATATATTTGAAATCTGAATAGGTGCGTCGCGTCCAGAGGATCCGGCACGTTTCTTATGGAAATCCAGTTTCGGTTAAATTGGCTCATTTTTTGAAATTTGAAAGGAACAACATATCTAAAATTGAGCCAATTTAACCGAAACCGGATTTCCATAAGAAACGTGCGGTGTCCTTTAATGAGGAACAAAACTACCCAAGCCAAAAGTAATTATATTATTAATTAAACATTAAATATTAATTAAAGAGTTCAAACACGTATTAAAATAGGCTACAAATTTGTCTCTTCATGAACATTCGCGTTTTATTAATTTAAAATAACGCAATCAGGGAGCCTTCTTTACACTACCAGGGGCGGATTTTTCAATCTTAATTGTCCCAAAAAACAAGATTCTATGATACTGACTTTTCTTAAAACTCTTGTATTTAATGTTTTTAAAGAATTATTTCGAATACTTTATTGCGAAAATTAAACATTAATTTCGTGTAAGATCATGTAAAATAAGTGTACAAACACCTTTTAACGTCATTATTCCAGTGCTATATTTCAAATTTAATTTCTAATTATGCCCGGAGATATATTTCACTCTGAATTGTCGTTACAATGCATGTAACCGAATAAATAAATAATGAGAATTGCTATTTACGTCGTTGGCGCATGCTATTAATTTACTCTTCAATGAATTGATTACAGAATACAGACGTAATAATGACCAATCCCTCGTTATATGAAAATGTACAGTTTCCAGTAGTGTCTCAATATTTCATGAACTTTCGAATGATGTCCACGAAATTATAAATTTCTTACTTCGAATCCACATGCACTAAAATTCATTAAAATAAAATTTTCAGTATTCACCAGTCTAGAAAAAGACGTTAAAAAACGTTATAAATATCGTCTTGTAAATAAACAAAATATAAAAAATTAATTCGTAAATGCGTTCACTTAAGTGCTCAGCATGAATTTGTACTTTAAGTGAAGAAACTATTTATTTGTAAAAAATCTCCGTTGAAAATATGCATTTTATTCTCAGTGAACGAAAACAACATTTCCATCGAAATAACAATCTAATTATCAAAATATACAAGTAAAACGGACGCCTCCGACGGTCTCCGCGCCACATATTTCAGTTACCACTTTTCCATTGCGGCGCGCGAATGTTTACGACCGGTGCCGCGCAGTTGGCCTGTTCCGTCCACGCTAATAACCGCCGTAAAATACGTGGCAACATTACCACACGACATTCATCTCGCAACAAATATTACCCCCGTACAAGATTCGCTTATCCGCGCCCGGATTCCTTAATTTCTTCACTTACTTTGAAATTGTTTCAAAAGGATGTAGGCTTTCCGCTCGTTGTCGTAAAAGCGCACCGGTCCCTGCAACAGCGCAAAAAACGCGATCATTAAAGATGGCGGCGTAATCGTGAATTACAATAACTGACGCAACGCTCGCGCCAGATGAGCCTCGGGCAAACATTTTTATCCCGCGCCGAGGTTGCGCCGGCCCGACCTGCCGCACTTCATAACGACCAATACCCCGCGCCGAACGACATAATTTATTATTAACGAGCGAAGGCGCCGGTAATTTCGTTCCTTAATCTAATGGAATCCTTCGCGGCCTTATTTCGCTCACGCGTCCAAATAAACGTCCAGTTTGAACAGCGTTGGCACGGATAATCAGTTTCCATCGTTATATCCCAATTACGGCGCGCCCAATAATTATTTGTTTTGGCGTTTTTCGAATTTCCATTTATCGTCGAATAATTTTTGCACGGTAATCCCACTGAGGAATTGTTTATTATGCAGTTCGAAAACGTTGCTTTGCAGTAATGAATCATGCAATAGTACGATACGAAAATGGTGGAAAATTCACGATGGCATATTCATCGTTGCATTCATGTTTTTAATTTTAAGTGAGAAGAAAATAAAGTTACATTTTAGTAGTTAAAAGGAAATCAGCTTTTAGACGAATATAATTTCTTTGGCGCCCAACGTGGGACAATTCTTTTTACTGTAAAACAAATCGTTTGAAAGTTAGGTTATATAAATGCGAGTCGTTTCTATCGACATTGCCTACTTCCCTGAGGGAAGATTTTAGTGGCTAAAATTTTTTATTCGTTAAAAAACACTTTGAATCAACGATCACTGCGAGTAATAACGATCCACAGTTTTCCCGGCTATTACCCAAAAACGATTTCGAGCCTTTCGGCGTTCTCATATTTCACGACCAAATTAAAAGGGCACACTCGACAATCAGCCTAATCGATTGCATGTGATCAATCACGATTATTTCAGTCGCTGTAACACTCGATCGTGGATGGATAATTTTTCTACTCTCCCGCGCGATGATTCATTTCAGTTTTGGACTCGAAGATCCCCGAAAGAATGGCGACGCTTCACTCACTGGCGACAAGCTTGATGAAAGGCGGCAACTTTTAATGAGCAGATAACGACTGTTGCACAAAAGCGCGAGTTTGTCCGACCATTGATCCACCAAATATAGGCAAAGATTGATCGGCTTTTCCCCGTGATTACGAGTTTCAATTAAGCCGCGAACAGCCCGTCTTAATCAGCGAAGAAAACGGACGGGGTGCGTTTTTCTTCGATCTTTTTGCCGGAAAAAATGATACGCGATCACCCAGAGGATTAATTTAGGAACGCCAAATATATTTACTTTGGGTTAAATTAATATTTATTTAGTTAGCTATATTGGTTTTTTAGTCAACCAATTTGCAACTAGTTCTTGTAAAAATTCCTCAATAAATATTTCGTAATCTAAAAATAAGTCTCAAATTAAGTAATTTAATTATTTATTAACTTGTTTAACCTTTTTGGTTTAGCGACCCCTTTACCTTTCAACTTTATTAATAACTTTGAGTTAGCATCGAATATTTGCATATTTGCAAAATTATCAATATATATTTTGAGGAAAGGAACGAAATCGGCGCGGTGAAAGTTTACCGTGACGCCCTCGAAACTCGTGTTCCGCAACGCCTCGAGGAAGAGCCGCTCCCAGAGCGCGTCGCGGTACTTGAAGTCGGCCACAGTCTCGTTGCGCCGGAAGTGCCGGATCCGTCTGGCGACGTGTTGGATCGCGAGCGCCACCGCCCAAATCCCGTCGTACGTGTACCCGTGAAACCTCGAATACTCAGCGCCGCGCCTCGCGTTGTATTCGTCCTGGTACTCGTTTGGCGTCTGCAAAGTATCGATGATTGAGCAAGTGATATTCGGTTTAAGGAAGTTTGGGCTGTAAATAAAGAGGTCACCGAATAAAATATGTATGTTGTGAGAAAGCAAGAATATTCTTCTTTTTTTCTTTTGAATAAAATATAATCGTTTTCGTATGCAGTACGAAAATTAAGTTCTTTTAGCTGCTAACTCTTGATTTTTGAGAAATTCTCAAGACAAGCAATGAAAGAGAGAAATGCAACAACTGAAAACTGGACCTCGGATAGAAATTAAAAAAAATTTCGGAGAGTTTTAAATAAAAGAGTTTAGTAGAAAAGAAATGTCCTTTTGTCACAAAACGTAGACAGATTTTAATAAAAATATTTCCGTAGAATAGGAATTACTTTTGAATAAAAAAAATTGTTTTGGGGAAAATATTCCCAAAAATCAGATCTAAACTGCTCTCATGAAAATTAAACATGATTTTTATATGTTTTTAATCTATGTGATCTATGCAATTGTGAACTGACATTTTACATCATTTTAATTTAATTAATACTCTATTGCATTGTTTTTTATTACTTTTATTCTGTATCATTTAACTGCTTTTTATCAGAATGTCTTATTCGGCTGCTTCACAAGTGTTGCGACTTCGAATCTCAATTTACTCAATTCCTTATTGTACTGATTGGTTTGTCGTGAAAACGGTTAGTTTAGAAAGTGAAGTAGAAAAGGAGAGCTACTGGAAAGTATAGTTGGGGTGATTTGATTTGTTTCGGGACTTCGGTGTCTTGTCACAATAAAACACTGCGAATATCGTTGCTTCTCTTATCTGTGTGATCTATAGAAAGATAAAAATCTTTATAAACTCTAAAACCATGAAGCTTAAAGTATACGTGATACAAATTAACTGTAGAAACGTTCCCTCCAAAGATTTTGTACATTTTGTATTTTGCAGGACAATATTGAAATCTTCGGATTAAGTTTCACACATCGCATAAAATATTTAAGAAGAAAGTCCTTTCAGAAAAGAAAGACAACGGAACAAAATTGCAAACTCTCACATATTCAATATATCTGTAGTGCATCTTACATAAATATGATTTTTCCGAGGATAAGTCATCAGGATAAAGTCAGAAAATGCAGAGAAATCCCTTTCCAAGTGAAATGTTATCAAAATTTTCTGAAAAAAATCTGTTAAGAAGAATAATAATGTTCATGGGTGAGAATGTGTGATTCATTATTTTCATTTTAACTCTACGTCATCATATTTCATAATGTATAATGTAATGTTAGTTCTGATATGGATATTTAGATTGAAATTAATGGAAATTGGCCAGTAGTGTGTGGAAATAATGCATTTATCGCCAACATTTGCTTTATTATGTATTTTCTATGCATTTTTATATAAGGATAGCAAATCCCAAAACAAATTTCAAATTCAATACAATAAATATTCAGTATGTAATGAATATTTATTGTATTGAGTTTGAAATTTGGGATGTTTGGAAATTTTGGAAAACAACCTTTTTGGAAATTTCATCTTTTCTACTAGGATTTATAAAAACTTGACTTAACATTGGCACGGAACAGTTTTTCACCGAGCCACTCGAAAGTAGTTTGCAAATCAACACGATAAAATTGATCCAAAAATCCAAATTCGCAAGTTGCTAAAAAAAGTAAAAAAAGATTATTACGATCAAAGGACGGCCGACTTTCACGTGGAGCCGAACTTTTTCACATTTTCAATATTATTCGATCTGTCAGCTCCAACTCTCGACTTTCTCTCACACCGAGCTCTTCATTTGTTTTCAATCGCTAAAATTGTAGCCAACAAAAAATCTCTTTGCTTTTCCGCCGCCCGTCGTTTTGATTAAAAAAATCTCCCGCTTGATTATTAAAAAAATGTTAACATATCGATCGTCATTCTTTTTGACAGGCATGTGACGTATGACGTAATTATTTTCTTCGGCAGTTATTTATAAAGCCATTACAAACAGTCTTGCTTGAAAATGGGGCTCTTTGTATTTCTTTTTCAACATCAATCAAACACGTACGGATGTACATCAAGAAAGTGTTTTTTATCGAAAATACATTTTTATTGGACCAATCAGTTAAAAAAAAAACAAACAAAAAAAGAAACTGTTTTGATACCGAGAAAACAGTTTTCAAAATTCTTTTAGCAATATGCAAAATAATGAAACCTGACTCGTTGCAGCATTTCGGGCGAAACTCCTTTATCGGTATCATTCTCTCATAGAATTTATTTTATCCCATGTCGAATATTGCGTGCATATTTGAACCTCATTTTTCGAACTGATTCGGTTTGTTCGAGTGGGTCGTCTTTTATGCAGTATTGCAAAATTTCGTTACATTCCTGAAATGGTTGCAGATACTCTAGGTTGAAATGAAATTGATTGCCATAACTTCTCTTTCCACAGTGTTTTAAAAGTGTACACATAAATTATTTTTCATGCTATAAATAATACGTATATCTAAACGTTGGCAGATTATAATTGCATGTAAAGTCAACATGTCTTACTTGTACAACATATAAAACATTTCTAAATATGAATATAACATTTATAAGATTTATGATCAATTAATAAAGAAAATGAGGAAGAAATCTTAAAGAATAACATTTCCAGCAGATGTAGAATTTTTTCGTTACAAAATATTAAAAAATCCTCAAAACTCATATTGCACCGTTACATCTTGCACTCAAAAATCTGAAAAAATATTTCCTTTGCGCTCCGTGTGCCATTTCATTCGACTGACCTGTTCGGCGCAAAGCCGATATCAAAACAATTATTCGCTAGATATCTTTTCCCGACATTTTCGATGCGCGTCGTTGAAACAAACAGCGCTAATTTTATTCATAAGAAGCGATGCGTTCGCGAGTGCACGGCGTGATCCGGAAACTTTTATGTCGCGTCGCCGGAGTCTCAGCAAATGTCAAAGCGGGCCGGAAATGTTTACGAGTTCCAATTGCGCGCTTGTTTTTATCACATGAAAAAATTGCATGTTTCATATAAATATACTTGTATGTTTTTATCAGTAATGTTGTTTGAATAAGAAAATGTAAACAATGAAACGATTTTACTCGACCAAACAACATATCCTGTGTTGGTTCAAACCGATACAATAAATGTCTGAGTCGTCAAATACAGCTGATAGATTTGAAGTGAAAAGTATGAGAAATTTTTTAAATACGCGATACAAATTAACATATTTCTAACGGTTTGAATTGGTTTTCGTTTGTTGGGTGTCTACCCAATAAACGAACTCAGGGTTGATATACATTACAACTTGAATTTTGGTTATATATTTTACTATACAGTACGGCTTTTGATTAGAATGGTTATACGTGTGCTGGTATGGTTGCGTCAACCATACTGCACATATTTGTATCAATTCCAATCATAAAGTATATATTAGTGCCGAACATAATTTTTTTTATTTCAGTGCTCCCGTACATGTAGAGCTACTGAGGTGCATTCGAGTCCGCAGGCGGCGAACTCAAATATTAGGCAAATGGAAAACTAACGAAAATATGCAGTCGCAAAAGTAGACGTTTTCGCGGGCTGTTCCCGAGAGAATTCGAAGGAAAAGCGTTAGCGTGTATCGATAAAAGCGCACGGTTGTCGAGTGCTGCGTTGTTTTGAAAGAAACGGGATAAAGTTAATTTTGGGCGGCGTTCGATCAATGGACATCTGACTCAAATATTACTACTATTAGACAGTCAAAATGCACAAAGATTAATGCTCCAGAATGGATGCACTTTAAGATTCACAATTTATAGATTTAATAAATTGAAAATCAAAGGAAATAAGGAGTAATTTATGTGCATTTAGATCTGGCTGTTATTTGTTTCATTATTTAAATGTTTATTATATAATTTAAATGTATTATTATATAAATATTCTATATTATTATAATAAATTAAATTTATTAAACTTAATTTAAAAAATTATATTTAAGTGTAAAATATCCAGGCTTGGAAGATTACGGTATTGGGATGAAGACTTGAATGCTTAAATAAACTTACAAATTATTCTCAATGAACTTTGCAAACAATAATTAATGCGTAAGCCGATTGAAAAGTAACCTCAAAATTAACACTCCTACGTCTACACTTATCACTGTTAAAGCCGCATAAAGGGAACTTGCACTTGTTATTCGATCCTTTCACTTATTTTATCAACTTAATCATGTAATAATTTATTTATTATCCCCACTATTTGTTCATATATCATTTTTTCTCAATTTTCAAGTTTACAATTTTTGTGTTTCACCCAGACATTATTCGAACACTCTTTTCTAAATTACGTTTTTGTTTAAAA
>JABFPB010005511.1:0-13213 GCA_022817645.1 Ceratoteleas bidentatus
AATATATTGTTTTAAAAATTAATTAAGATATTCATAATGAATACAAATTATTAAAAGGGATAACTGTGACTTATTCGGCTATGATTTAATGCAATTGAAACCCTTATTTGAGAGTGAATACTCTTAAATACGCAGTTTTCATCTAAACTATTTCGATAAAATTAAGTCAATTTACTAAAAATAGGGATTTAAATAGTATTCGAATGAGTCAATAATATGATTTTTATCACTTTTATAAATTTTTATTAAATTTTTTACGAAATTTTCTCTCCAAAAGTGTTTTGATGATATGCTGACTATAAATTTCATGATATATCGTCACAAGTCATCCGGTAGCGAATGAAGCACACATCGCGCGTTACAAAATATTCGATTTCATTTACGGCGATCGCGAACCTACTATCACTATATGTTTGAAGTTTTTTGCATTTTACAAAAAGTTTTTGCAATAAACTTGTGTAAAAAATTTTTTGGTACAATTTATATAAATTTACACTTTTCCACGAAAGATAGACTTTTGTTCATGCAAATCAACCAGTTCAATTACGAGATATTTAATATTCAGTTTAACAATAGAAATAAACAACAATTTTTTCACAGAAAGTCAAATGTAAGTATAATTAAGAAGTTGCAATTCAAATCATGTTGAAAATGTGTTTTTTGAGCTTCCCCTTATCAGCACATAAAGTATCGGTCGGAAATCGTCGACGGTAATTGGCCAGCTTTTTTGGCGGCGAATTAAACGCGCTTGCGAAATTGTAATTGCAAATCCGCGAAAAGTCGCGACCGGAATAAAAATTCGGAACAATAATTAAATGCCCCGACTATCGTCAGCAGCCGTATAATTATGCTCTGATAAACCATTCAAAGCGAGTATAATATACACCTTTATTGCCTTCCCGCGGTATTTATCGTTGCAGTGAAAACTGAAATGTACACTCTCCAAAGTTGCTGGTGTAATTAAAAGGATCCAGAAAGTTCTTCAGTGAAGGGAGGATTCGATTATTTTAACGAAAAAGAGAGGTTTTCCACGAGTCAGCTATGTTTCGATCAATTTTTGTTGGGAAATTAACGGTTTAGCTAATTAAATTTAAGTTAATAATTTCTCCTTTCTCCAGTTAAATCCTTTTACTCTTTTTATTTTATTTTGTTCTCAATGTTCATTATAAATTGCACTAACCGAAAAATAGTTCTCAATGCAATAACAGTTCATTCCCCTATTTATTTATACAGGATTACTTTTTGTTACGAGTATCCTTGTGAATTATTTTCGACAAGTCTCAGAGAAAAAATCATTTTCCAAACATTATACAATTTCATTTCCCGTTTCGACCATTGATTTTAATCCTCTTCAGCGCTCTACAATGAGAAATGACATAAATTTGGGAAAATAGAGAAATCAGTTTAATATCTTATCAGCAATCATGGAAGTGCGAAAAAAACGTTTTTTTCACCAATAAGTGATTTTGACTTCAACCACGAGATGTATTTATTGGCAAATATAATGACGGGTTCTGTATCGAAATATTTTATGATCAAACGGTTCACAGTGAAATCTCTCAGAGCTGTCCACCAACTGTCGATACGATTGTTGTTTCAATTTGCATCACAAAGGAATTCCACGATTCCTTTGTGTGTGCGTTTGACAGAACAGAGAATTATTTGTTTATGAGCTTAACCCATTAAGATCCAAGCCAAATATAGCTTGGAATGAGTAAAAAATCTACGAATTTCAAAGCATGAGTAAAACAAAATTGCCTTCCTTTTTTTCAATTTATTGGATCAAATAACATTTATTTTAAAAAATGGCATAACCAATAGGAATTTTGCAAATCTAACTCCACCATTCGATTCGAAAACCAAAATTACATTAACTTATATACTTACTTTTTCAGTCTAACCTATTGTTTATTGTAAAAATGTGAATGAACATTTTTTGAGATTGTTGACTCTCAAATTAAAACCTTTGACAATATTTCAAAAGAAACAATATATATTTTATTGATATGATACAAAAAATTCTTATTTACATATTAAATAAATATTACCGAATAAACACTATTTAAAATACTAATTTTGCAAAAATATTAAACAGGGGCACTTTTTCATTTACTTTACGAATCGAATACTTAACTGTCCTCTATCCAAGCTGCTTTACAGCTTTAACGACTCATTTTTATTAAAAAATGTATATTATATTTAAAAAAAATTTGCATACAAAAATTTCGTAACGTTATATTACTCTTTTGCATCATTCGTTTTCAAACCTCACCCGCAATATATTTCAATTTCCTAAAAATCTTCAATTTGTCGATCTACCTTAAACCAACTTTTCGTGCATTTTTTCACTTTTGTTACGCTTCCGGCGTCACGTAAACTGAGTCCGCGGAAAAACTGGTTCAATAAATTATGCAATGTGGCAATTTAATAACGCGATTGCTCAATCAGTAAAATTATCAAAGTCAACATTAGAATCAACTGAATGCAAATCTGCGTCCCTGTCAAAGTTGATTCGCTGGGCCAAACTTCCGCAAATGTAGTAAGTTCATTTATATCGCAATGTAATCATGAATGAAAAGCAGACGATTTGCGGGCTACGTGGTGATTTAATGCGTGGTCTATAGCGTTCGGCATTATTTTAAGGGCGTTGCAACCGTGACGCCATTTTTCGGATTTTAGTGCCTGAAACGTCGATTCTAATATTCTGAAAATGTTTCAAGAGGCGGATCAGCGTGAACCGAGTTCGGCAAATACTCCTCGGACTACGCGTTCTGCATTATAATATAGATGTACATTTTTTAGATAAGTGCAACGTTCTCTTCGTCTTAAATTGCCCGTAGAAAACACGTCAGACGAATCTGCATGTGATAAAAAAGATTATAAAGAAGGAGAATGTGAAATTTGGAACGCATGTTCAATAAGATCGAGATATTCAACTGAATTTATCATCGAGATTCTTTTGCAACTGGTAAAAGTGAAAATTTTTTAAGTTTCACTTCGATTTGAATGGTATTAATTTTGTTTGAGTTGAAGTTGAAATATAGTTACGGGTTAAACACATTTGTAATTGTTTAGTTTTTTAAAAATAAGTTTTTCGGAAATAGAATGCATTTTAATCGAATCAGCCAATGCAGAAAAGTGTAAAGGATAAATCTGCGACAAAAAATCAATATTGAGAACATTCGAATTAATTAACGAAGTAAAGTTCGAAAACCTGTTTCTATCGTTAACCCAGTTACAGGAGACCATACATCTTTTTTCCTGTGTAACAATGTTTAATATGTCACCGCAGAAAGATTAGAATTAAACAAAGCCGTCTGAAAACTTTCAATAAATAACTGTATTTCTATCGCAGAATTAAATTTCAGTTTGTTTTTAGAACAAATAAAATAAACAAATAAAACTCAAATTAGTTTTCAGGAAATAGAAGAAAACGCTTTCGTATTTTCCCACAATTTGAATCCGAAATGAAATTGAATTGCAGATTTAATTAAAGTGAAGAACCTGAAAAATTGCAGTGACGAATGGAATTTAAAATTGAAATTCAAAAAGCTTCAAATGTTCACTTCTTTTCAAATTATTAATTTTTAGACGTTTGAATTTAAACTAAAAAATAATCCACGATTTTAGGAAAAACCATCCAATTTTAAAAATAATCTCAAAAAATCATAAAAGTAAATTTTTCATTCAAAATAAATCTCCCACCATTTCGCATCACAAAAGGATATTTCATCCAAAAAGGGCGGCAATCAGTCAGCAATTAAACTTCTTACCCGTTTTGTCCCAAAATCCCTCAATCATAAATCCTGAAAGGAACTGGTCCATGAAGTAAACGACTCATTAAAGAACATAGAGAATTTATTTCATATACTGCATAATAGAAGCGCAATGTTCGATGATTAATAAGGGTAAACCGGGAGGCGAAAAACTGCCACGTTGATACGTAAATGCAAAGATAATATATAGATTGGCGATTTTCGCGTAACTCGACCTCCGTCCTGACGCATTAAGAGTACATGTTTGTGCGACGTGATTGCTCGTTAACTTGCTGGATGAACAGAGGAATGCGATGTCGAAGTCGAGAGTATTGCGAGGGCTATTAACAGGTATAAAATTTCCTCCCCATTCTTCTCTGGAAATCGTCGCGAAATCGAAAGACAGAAGTAACACTTCGAGACTCGCGCTTAATGTACAAGTTAGCCTAATACACAGCCTGAACGGGACAAGTAACAAACGAATAACAGGTCGTAAAGTCTAATTTGTCAGAGCAGGCCGTTTTCGGGTACAATTTGTCAAGATGCCATCTGTTCAAATGAGCAAACTCAGGAAAAACGTTGTACTAAATTCCCCACAATTGCAGCGCAAGAAACCGTACAAAAAATGTAATCGACATTTTAAATTTTCAATTCTTTAAAATTTAAAACTTTCCCCAACCTAAAATTTAATAAAATGTCAAGAAAACGTCAGAATTAAATACTGTTATTCCTCAGAATTCACAATTTCATATTCGTAACGATTTTACATTCATCAGACAATAATTTTTCGAAAAAATCGCTTCTTTCAATCATTCTCTACGACTTCCAAACCGTTCCGCCTTGCAAAATAATGATTGGATATGACTTTTCTTACGATTTCGAGACTTTCGAGAATTCAGAATTCTTTTCAAAATTACCATGGCCTGGTAAATAAGCATGAAACAACGTCCATTTATTGGGAAGCAAACACGGCCATTACTTTATGGTAATCCTGGCTGCAACTGTACGAAGTTTCATACGCCACTTTCCCGAGTGTTCTGGCTCGTTAGTATCCACCTATCTGATAACATAATTCGTTCGGTCCGCTTTTCCTCCGCCTTTGCCGTCAAAGTTCCGTGACACTGACGCTCGCGAACAACGCGTCGCGCGACAATTACGGCGCCAACAGTAAATTAAACGCCAAGCACAATGTACTTTTGTCCCGCCGGCGCATCTTTTCGATCGCCCCAGACGCCCGACAATAAGTACAACAATTTCGCCGCGTTAAATGCTAATTGTAGTCCCGCGTTCCCAGTTTGAACAGTTGTTTGTTCATTAGCTGAGCGAAAAGTTGCGCAACTCCGTCGCAAAAGTTAACGACAATTGCCGGGGAATTTCGTCGGCATCGACAAGACAAACGAAAAAGGTTACTTGTGGATGTTGGATTCTCCGCTAAACCGTACTGTCAACGACATTCCTTTTTTGCAGTGCGATCGATTAGCTTCGCTCGGCGCCGGAGACAAAGCGCGCGTCGTCGGATCGGATTATATTTGATCGGTGTTATTCATGACTAATTGAACACAGTCGCGCCTTAATCAGACACGACCGAGCTCCGTTTCTTTCGGCGCGCGCCGGCGAAATTGGGTCGACGAAATTACAAATGTTTACACCCCAATCGCAGATTGCATTTTACGACCCACTTCCCGCGCTCGCCTATTAACTATTGCAACTGAGCATTAATAATCGGAACAACGCTCGCTTCCTCGGTAACTTAGCGTGGATGGTGGCATTTGTACCCGTGACACGTTTCCTTTGGAAGACCAAGTGGGAACCATCCAAGACCTTCGAAATTTCAGTATCCCTAACTTTCTTCCAATGTAAAAGATCGTTTCCACTTGGTGTTTAGGGTGTCGACAGTGGGTCTTAAGGGGAAACAAGTTTTGTCGAGATAAGTTTCGGTAACAGATGACCACATCAGTTATGAAATGTTCTGCTGGTTTGGATGCACGAAACCTCCTGGTTTATCCAACTTTATATTCTGCTTGAAGTAGTTTGGAATGAATTCCTAAGGTGTACATCTCGTAACTTTTCCAACAGATGTCGCAGAGATGTCTAAGTACATTTAGCATCTTCTCTTCCTAATGCTAATCCTGTCTCCCCCTAATCCCAGTGACAAAAGTCGACAGTTTGACTGCGATGCGGATCAGGTATACTCATCAATTTTGTACTTGGGTTTCCCTCTAGGTAACAGTGATATAAATGTTCACATTCATTGTGATGCTTCGATGTCTTTTTACAAACGTCGATAGTTGAACAATTACGGTGGGTCGCGAGTGCCCGGAACCTCTCCACTGACAACCCAAATTACGAACACTTTAATTTTCGCCAGCAACCGTTAAGCTCGCCGCGATTGTCGCGCGGGTCCCTGCCAAATCGCGGCCGGACCGAGTGGATGACGCCAATTCGATACGACGAAACTGGCGCCGAAACCGGAGTTTTACTGCACTGGCGCAATCTCGTCGTTCGACGGAAAACGAGCTGCCAATGAGGAGCCTTTGTCTAAGGATAGGAAGAAATGAGGAATGGGATGGTCCAGATGGATTCCACATGGAAAGTTGAGGAAAGAGGCATTGGTCTGTTGCAGAAAGTGGTTCTACTGAGATTGCCTGCATAGAAATTTCGGAAAGATTCTAACAATCCCAACAGTCCTAACATGATATTTACTTTCAATCCAAAATATCTTGTTACTCGGTGAAATTCACCACACAGTAGTCTTCTTTCAGTTCTCCTATGCCAAGAAAGGTTCTATGAAGTTAGAACTCATTTCAACGAAGACGTGATACACCACACGACTGTGGTAATTTCATTGCATCCACAGGAAATTTTAGTAGAACCTTTCTTGCAACTGCTTGTAAGTGCAGACGGAAACAACCCAGCCTAACTCGAGAAATTGGCAGACTACCAAACGAAACGACTGCGGCGAGAGCGTCGGATCGCGATGTTTGCCATGTGGATCGTTCCATCGATTGGCCGTATTGCAATACGCGCGAGACGACGGATCTGCGATGATTATTGCTTGTGGTTGGAACGAGCGAAAGGAGGAACGTAAAAGTGGAGTCGAAGTCGGGAGATCGCGGTGGGCATCGGACGAGGCGAAAGTAAGGATTCGAAGTAGGAACTGTAAGTGGGGGTATTGACTTGCGAGCTTTGGCGACGTCGGACAATTAAAAGTTGTCGGCGAGGTGTAAGTCAACTTAGATCATCTGCCAAGCACTGGAAACGTGTAGTTGCGGTTTCGAAAGAGCAATAAAATATCGTCGTTGAACGTGCACGCATCGTTTATTCAACGAAACTCGGTGTACAGTGAAACTCGAGTGTTTCGGTATCACACATTTAACAACAAAGTATATAATCTAGAAAACTGTAAACAAAGTGTTAAGGTGAAACCTTAAGACTAGTGCTTTGAAGTTGAGATGTTTTGGTTCGAGAATTGTGAATTTTGTTCGAAATGCGAAGACATGATAAGGATGTTTGACTAGTTCCTATACTTCTTTTCATACCAAGTGTTGAAAGAATTATGGTAAACAGTAAACTGAGGAAACTAGATGGTGGAAGTATCTTTCCAGATGGCTAGGGTGGCAAATCTGGTCAAGGTTAATACCTAAATCTCTAGTATTACCATCTGGGTAATGAGTATTTTAATCTAGATGGTTAGGATTACTATCTAGATAGACATAGCATCTAGATAGTCAGGATTACCATCTGATTACAGAGGATTCTCAGTCAGATACATCTATCTGGTGAGCAACACCAAGCAGACCATTCACAATATCATCTTGTTATTGAACATTGAGATGGCGAAGACCATCTTCTGAAGCCTCGTCAGAATATCATCTAGGAAGTTAGGACAGTCTGACCCCTGAAGGTCACCACCCAAACCACCATCTAGCTGGTCTTCCCACCACCCACCTTCCCCTTTCCTCGAAAGCGGCTTAGAGTTTCACCTTAAGCTACTACCAAAACGGACCTACAACTCATCGAAACAACTCAGAAGCAGGACCTCAACCGCCAGCCCAAGCACCTGAGTACCCGGTAGATGGCGAGGTTGATCGCGAACCATCACTCCCTCTCCTCGATCTCGCGGAGGCCCTCGCTGTGCATGCTGCGACCCGCGAGCTCCAGCATGGCCTTGGACGACGGGTCGCGGTCCAAGATCGACCTGCCGTCCTTGCCTGAGTCCTCCTCATCATCCGCCGGAACCGGTCCGACGCCCCACACCTCACAGTGCTTCACCGTGAAGTGCTCTTTGGCACTGAGTCGCGAGTAGTTCTGGAACGTGATGCACGACACGCTGGACCTGCCGGTGCCGTACTCGCAGTCCAGCCAGAAGCCCGGGTAGTTCAGCTGGCCGCCCATCAGCAGACCGTTCGGCATGGTCTGCTGATGGAGGTTCAAATACTGATAGTGCTTATTGTACCCGGTCGCCGGAAACGAAACTATGTCAGGCTCCAGCTTGAACAGGAAGCAGCTCTCGTCCCCGTAGAAGTTGGGCCCGAGGGCCCAGCTGTGGGACGCGAACGCGCCGAACACGTGGTTATCCGAGTCCTGCACGATGATCAGTGTCGCCCCCTGCATCTCCATCCTGCCCAGCATGGTGGCGAAGGACTCGCCGTGGACCTCGCTGGAGAAGAGAAAGCGCCACTCGTTGCGCAGCTCGTGCGGGAGGTTCAGGTTGAGGAAGAGGATGTCGCCGATGTTGAGGATGCTTGGGAAGTGGGGGATATTGTCTAAGCCCTTGCACATCGGCAGCAGGTTGATGTCGTTGACGCGGGTCGCTGCGTTCTTGTCGCCCTTCTTCTGCGAGACGAGGAAGAGGCACTGGAACACGTGCGACTGGATCGCCTTGAAGGCCTCGTTGTGCCGGAACCAGGTCTCGGCCTGCTCCGCGCTGACCACCGGTCCCACCTGGAGGAGCTCCTGGCAAAGGCTCTGCGCGCGCACGGTTACCCGGGAGGAGTTGACGGTGCAGCCGATGACGCTCCAGCTGGCGTAGTGCGCGGTTTGGGCGTTCTTCTGGAGCCGCAGGTAGGAGTTGACGGTGGCGCGCACGTAGCTGACGAAGGTCTCGGTGGGGATGCTGGTCTTCTGCTCGTCGTCGGGGGAGCCATGGAGCAGAAGGGTGGCTCGTTCCTCGGGACTGCCGCGGACGGCGTAGACGTAGAGCCGGCCGAAGTTCTCGCCGTTGATGCTGGAGGACTTCTTGAGCGGGTCGTAGCAGAGGAAGCGCGCGACGAACTGCAGCAGCACCTCGTCGAGGTGCGCCGACCAGTGCTTGAAGATGTCGTCGCGTTTTATGGAGCCGGTGCTACGTGACATGGACTTGAAGAGGTTCTCCACGAGAGTCAGCTCGGACGCCGAGAGGATGTTCGCTGCGGCGGCTGAACGGCTTGATCCATGACCCATCTGCAAGATGGAGCAGTGGTAGAGTTCTCCAGGCTTTCAGGGGTCAAAGGTTTCTTATGGCAATGTGGGGTAGATGAGTCTTGATGTTAGTTGGATGTCTAGGACGAAGGCTGGATGGTTCTTGAATGTGCATACTGTGCAGTTTAGGCTCGAGGAGAGTGCGGTGGAACTTGACGACGGGGGATCTTGAATTTTGATGATGGTTGGATATCTGGAACAAAGGCTCGATGGTTTTTGGATAATTAGAGTTTACAGAAGTCCGAGAAAGGGAGGAAGGGAGGAAGACGGTTACTTCGAATTGATCGTGTTGACTGATTGCAAATCTTGATATTGTCTAGGTGTCAGTAATGGAATCATGATGTTTCCTAGATGTTTGTCTAGGGTTGCAGAACTCGGAAAAAGGAACATTAATAGGCATATGCCAGACATTTTTGTATATATGTTAAGTCATCTATAGAGTAAAATTGTGCCTTCCTCTTCATGTCTTAGTTTACTTATTGGTTTACTGATTACAGTAGTTTATTGGCAAGGCAAAGTTCATGTCTTACTTTATAGTTAGGTGACATAATACAACGGACTTACAGCAAGGTTCTATAATAGAACATGTTGATTTAATGTTTACTCTAAAGTTCTAGAAATTGTGAATGACCAATCAAGAAAAAAGTTCTATTGTAGATCTTATAGCTAATAACTTGTCCATAATAGAACCTAGTTACTGATTAGTTGTTTAATATTCAATCTTTGTCTTTACATTCTAATTCTCAGGATTTTAAAATGTATTTCTGAAGATATAAGTCATTTAGATAAAACCAGTATTGATTATATATAAACAAAAATGTCTTTTATTTGAAAAAGGGAAAAAGGAACAAATCAAGTTCACCGTTTTTTACTTAATTTTTTACTTGTGCAAATGTAGTGTGTAACTGAGAGATAAGGAATAGGGGGAAAAGAAAAAGGCCCTATTAGCCACCTTTATATAAATTTTGTGTAAACATAATGTAAACAATATGATTTGATTTACATAATAATTAAGTATATGTAACTCAGCCATTTGAATTAAAATTTACATAAATCAGATTACGTATACATACAAATTATTATTAATTTTATGTAAATCCTTTTATATTTGCTGGCTATCAGGGAGGGATGATATAAGGGAGAGAAATGGGGGATTTAGGTTGGAGACATAGAAATGAGAGTTTTCGAACAACTCATCAGCATATGGGAATGTTTAGGATCTTGATAAAGACCGTCCGGAGGTTTGACCAATCAGTTGGAAATGAAGTGTTCTTTTACTGTGCCAGCTGACGGAGCGATATTATAGTACGCTTTGAAATGTGTTTTGATTCATCGGAATTCCTTTTAGTTTGGCTCGAATTTCACTGATGAACAAACATGCTTCATTTAACAGCTTGGAATTCGTACGAAAACTCTTTGTTAAGATTGTTAATGAATTAGATTTATTATTGTGGAAACTAAAAATTATTCTAATGTGATATTTCAAAATCACATTCTGATGTATTATTCTACAATTACAGTAAATTGAAAAAATTCTAGTTTTCAAACATATATAATGTATAATGATTGTATTTAACCTTCTATGTATAAAATTTCATTAACTGCTCAAAATCAATTTTTATATTCTAATAAAAAAATATAATAATCGGCAAGATGTCTTTTTCATGATAAGAGCATTATATAATGCTGCAAAGATTTTAATACCATTTGCACTATATCACAATTATACCTCAAATAAAAACTTTACATTCATACAGCGTAGAAGGCTCAAAAACTTTTTATTATGCTCATAATAACTCAAATTGACTTAAATAACAGGCAAAATGCATTGTCTTTAATACTGTTATAAAGTACTTAAGTTTGATTGCTTTCAATATTTATTTTCAGATAAAAAGTGTAACAGCTTATTCTAAGTCAGGGAATATGGTTTTCCGATATTTTTATGATATGAATGATTGATTACAATGCTATTAACCAATGATATTGACATAAAAGCAGTAATCAGGCATTAATCAAAACTGTATGAGTGATAGGCCTTCTAATTGATTTTTATATTAGGCACTTCTAATTTATTAGTTTCAGTTTTATAAGGTAAAAAATGATAACTCTAAATTTAAATGTTTAATTAATTTAAAAATAACTGGAATGAGACATGAATTAATTCTCTGTAATTACTTGACAAATACTCAAAGAGCAACAATTAAACACATTCATTGAAAGTATGAATTACCATATTTATTTTTGAAATAAAATTAATACAGCTAAAACACATTTTCCCTTTGGTATAAAGTTATCAGCTCACATCAGAATTTCATAATAATGATATATCTAAACAAATCTTAAGACCTACATTTCCTTCAAAAAAGTTTATTTTCCAAAAAAGCCACAGAAAATATGTTATACTCAATACAATCTCTTCTAAACCCATTTACTTCCATCTGCCCTTCACCCTCCTGTCATCCTAGATTTTTCTTTGCCAAGCTCTTTTTGCAACCTTCTCTTATTTCTACTCCAATTATTATCCAAACTCTGCCTATAATTACCCAGCAAAATAATTGCAGCAAAAGCGATATTACAACTCCTCCTTCCTACATTCCCCTCTACAATTCCCTGACCTTTTCATTCAACAACAGCTGAATTCAAAACATTTTAAACTGCCTAATTTCCTTCAAAACTCATTCCATTTCTCCGAAAAATTGTTTTTCTTTTTCCACCTCGCAACATTCCGACTCCTGCCATTTGTGCCAACATTCAACACATCAGTCATGTGACACAGTAATATCTGGAATAATTACTGAAAACACATGTGTATATGTAGTGACGTCTTCAATTACGTTGATTACACATAATGACACGCTGTCTTTCTAACGCGAAAGCTGACGTTTCGTCGGCAGGAAAGTCAGTTTTCCTCGGAAGTCGCGCAATGCAGTTTGTTATCGAGACGAACCTTTGGCGCAGAAAAGCAGTGGATTCTGCTGATCCATATAGTTCACGTTGTCGTGAGAAGTCGAGCGAAAATTTGAGCCACGGATCGCGCCATTGCCGTCAGAGTGAGACGAACGATGGCGCTCGCATGTTGTGCACTCGGTTAACAGCAACAACAACAACAACAACAAACAACAATGTCGACGTCAATACGTCGCCCGAGCGACGCAACGCTTTGAGGTTAGGAAAGATAGTCCATTCGTAGCACTGGCACCCTCTAATGTGTTTGCCTCGAGTCCGTACTCCGTGTCGTCATATACATGAGGATATCGACTTTTGTGCGCGCGCACGCGCGACCCGCGTTCCCGCTCGCCAAATATTTAAATTCTTAATTGGCTCGCTGGGGTTTTATTTCCTTGTGACAAAATCTTGTATGAGTTATTTTGTGCGAAACTGACATGATTTCTCATGTGATAACTCATGAGATTTGAAATAAACTGAAATTAAATAGTAATCTGAAAATTCATGTGAGTTCTGACATGAGAAATTATTTACGATCAAAATGAGAAATTGTGTCAATTTCGATGAGAATGTTAATAGAAATGGAAATTCTGAAAAATTCTGAAAACTCTGAAAACCTCTGACAGTCCCAATTTTGAGAGACTTTCAGAATTTTTCAGGGATTTTCAGAGTTTGTGTAAAATTTACAAGTTCGAATGTCTGACAATCTCTGAAAAAGTATCTCAAAATTGTCAGAGGTTTTCAGAGCTTTTTAGGGTTTTCAGAATTTTTCAGAATATTTTTCATACTTTTTCAAAGATTTTATTTCTACAAGGGAACTCGTGTGAGATTTTTCAATAGAGTTTTAGATATATTTTTTAGTTCCATGCTGTATTTTTGCATTGCATTACATAGAATGTAATAATGTAATTTTATGTTATATTATTAAGCATGAGAGGTCAGATGTTATAAGAAAAAAAACATTTTAGTGAGAGGTGCCCGATTAAGAACGTCATATTGAAACATACAGAAACATATTGGAATATTTGCGGGAATGTTACGTATCAAAACAT
>JABFPB010005512.1:0-13221 GCA_022817645.1 Ceratoteleas bidentatus
ATGACTACACCTACGACTGGAGATGACGGGGGTCCGGGGGGCAGGGGGCTTCGGGTACTCACGTATTCGGGATCGCAGACAGCGTTCTCGGCGCGGTTTGTGGGAAGGAGCATCGCTCAGCAGCACGCTCCACACAACAGCCAGCTGATCACAACGCCATATTCTGACGTCAGTGCCTGGATACGAACGTCATGGATATCGATACGCGGCGCCGCGGCGCCTCGCGAGGCGCGCGCGACTTACGAGTTTGAATTGGGGGCCAGATTGGCTTAGTAGGAGGAGAAATATATTCATAGTATATTTCGGGGATATTCCTGTTATATTCACAATATATTTTCAATAAGTTCCTAATACATTTCAGCTGCTAGAAATATGTTCCTAATATATACTGAAAAAAATTGGGAATATATGGGGAATATATTTTTGTATACAAAATGTATTGGGAATATATGTTTCCTATTTGGCCAATATATTCCAACTTTCACTAGGATGAAGGGGAATTAAGTCAGTAATTGGCAAAATTAGATGTAGTTTATTGCATTAAGAAATATAAATTTGAATTACGATTGAGTTCTGATTTGTTTATTCATTTATAACAATTGCTCTTCCTGCAAACAATTTTGGATAGAAATGAATAGGAAACTAAATTCATTTCTTTAGTACCTATACTAAAATAGGTAAATAAATGTGATAGAATTTCGTTTTAGTTTTATTGCAGAACTTTAGTTACATAGCGTTCTGTTGCAGGCAATACTTTATTTGAATCCCACACAATAATGCGCTACTTTCCACGAAAACATTGCTGACCGATAGCAGCGCCACCAGAGATTTGAAGCACAATAAACGCGAGCCTCGACACTTGCATATACTTTGATACTGCTGATATAATTTCATGACATTACACATACATTATTGAATAAATCGTAAGTACGCAATAATTCGTTATTTAGAAATTAATGATAAAAGTGCATTGCCATAAACCGACAAATATGCGCGTGTACTTCATGATGATAGAATGCATGGAAAATTTTTATCGTAGGTTATGTTTGGTTTTAGAGAAGCCAAAAAATAGATCCACCTTTTATTTTTCTGTTAAGAATAAATAATAAAACCTTAGGCATAGTACAATTCCATTAAATTAATTTTAATTTAATGGAAATACAAACATTGACCTAATATGTTTACAACAAATGTATTTTCTTATTTTCTTATTTTCAATTAATGTATAATTAAAAAAGTCGAAAATTAATTTTGTTAATCCAAATTAAAAGTCATATTTTTATTTCAGCCATAACTCAAAATGGACGCAGAACTCTACGACGAATTCGGCAATTACATTGGACCAGACTTAGCTTCAGACTCTGAAGATGAAAACGATTATAGAACTATGGGCGATGACGCCGAAGATCGGGAAAGGTCTGATGAAGAAATGGAGGAAGATAAGGATGAAGGCAGAGATCAAGCAGAACAACCTATGGCAGTGGTGTTGCATGAAGATAAACGATATTATCCAAGTGCATTAGAAATATATGGGCCAGAGGTAATTAATTTTTATACTAACAATTGATTTACCAATTGTTATTCTAAAATAACAGTTGATAAATATTTAGCAGTTCAACCTGAAGATTAAGTGCTAAATTGTCATTATATTTCAACAGGTAGAAATATTGGTTCAAGAGGAAGATGCTCAGCCTCTTGACAAGCCTTTGATTGCACCAACCAGAAAACCCAAATTTCAAGTCAAACAACAGCAGTTGCCAGATACAACTTATAATATTGAGTTTCTTGCTGACATGATGGATGCCCCACACTTGATCCGCAATGTTGTTCTCCTGGGTCATTTGCATCATGGAAAAACCACACTTGTGGATTGTCTGATTAGACAGACTCATCCTACCATGCACTCAATTACAGATGAAAAACCTTTGAGGTATAAAATTAATTGCATCTTATTATATCATCAGGTTGAATTGATTTAAATGAACTGATTTTTTTTTTCACTTTTGGAAATAACTTTTTTGGGATCTGACTGTGGGAAATATAAATATCTTTGACCTCTTTGAGGTGAAAAGAATTTTTTTGGGGTTGAGAAGAAGAACATTTCTTATTTCAGTTTAAACTTACAATTCTATTCCATATTAGAATGATTAGACTTTAAAATAGCAACTTTTTATATAATTTTTTTCAGAACTCTAAAAAATTGTTTCTTACAGATCAGCTAAAAAATATGTTTTTATATAGTACTCACTCAATTATTTTAAAATAAAAAAACGTAAAAAATACCTTTTTTCTAGATCAAAGTGGTCTTTTTCTAGTTTTTTTAATTAAACTAAAATTCAACATACATAATTTTTCTCTTTCTTTAGATACACAGACACTCTATTCACAGAACAGCAACGAGGTGTCTCCATAAAAGCTACCCCTGTGACTCTACTTCTCCAGGACGTCAAATCAAAATCATACCTGATCAATATGTTCGACACCCCGGGCCACGTCAACTTTTCAGACGAAGCCACTGCTGCAATGAGATTGTCAGACGGTGCCATCTTGATGGTAGACGCTGCCGAGGGAGTGATGCTGAATACCGATCGCTTATTAAAACACGCGATTCAGGAAAAACTGGCACTAACCCTGTGCATCAACAAAATCGACAGGCTGATTCTCGAGTTGAAGCTGCCCCCGCAAGACGCTTACTACAAACTTCGCCACATCATTGAGGAAGTCAACGGCTTAATCGCTCTTTATTCGGATTCGGACAATCCAACTTTCGTGTCTCCAGCTCTGGGCAATGTGTGTTTTGCCAGCTCTGAGTACAATGTATGTTTTACATTGAAATCCTTCGCGGCGTTGTATGGCAAGGATCACCCGGAATTGAACGTGCCAGAATTCGCGAAGCGGCTTTGGGGCGATGTCTATTTCAACAACAAGACGAGAAAGTTTACAAAGAAACCCCCACACAACACTGCACAGAGGAGTTTCATTGAGTTCATTTTGGAGCCACTGTACAAGATTTTTGCACAGGTTGTGGGAGATGTGGATACAACTTTGCCTGAAGGTTGTTAAAAAAATCATAATTTTTTTAAAATCAAATTAATCAGATTTGATTTAAATCAGTTTTTTTATTAAATGTGTGTAAAGTATTCTATTCTATAAATGTTTTCATATAAATGAATTGAAATTAAGAAATTTCAGTTCAGTAACATTTTTTACCCAATTTCAATAAACTGTCATCTAAGGAATGCAGAAATAAAAATTCTAGATTTTTGAAATTTATGTTCAAATTTAGTTACAATTTTATTTTTATTATTTAGTTCTCGATGAGCTGGGCATCAGACTCTCCTCTGAGGAGATGAAAATGAACATCAGACCACTGCTTCGACTGGTTTGCACAAGGTTCTTGAAAGACATGTGTGGATTGGTTGATATGTGTGTGCAACATATTCCAAGTCCACAGGCTCACGCCGAAGCCAAGATTCATCACATTTACACTGGACCAACTGATTCACAACTGGCCAAAGACATGATCAACTGTAATCCAGATGTAAGAGGATCTCTAATACAAATTATTATATAGGAATCAAACAATTTTTGTAACTTTTGGGTTTACAAAATTTGTTTCCTGAAATTATTTTATTACAAATTTTTTAACTAAATTTTACTAAACTTTTACAACATTTTACAGAAATTTTACATAAAATGTACAGAATTTTTACAAAAATATTGTAATTTTTTAAACAAAAGTACAATAATTGCAATAATTATTGTTGCAGCTGTAAAATAGGCTCGTATATCAACATCTATTCCAACTATAAATATATGGTATGCTCATACAATAAATCCTAAGAATCCAATTGAAATTATTGCATAAACTATTCCTAAAGTTCCAAAAGTTTCTTGTTTTCCTACTTCTAAACAAATTATATGTGAAATTAATCCAAATCCTGGAATAATTAAAATATAAACTTCTGGGTGACCAAAAAATCAAAATAGATGTTGATATAAAATAGGGTCTCCCCCTCCTAATGGATCAAAAAAACATGTATTAAAGTTTCGATCTATTAAAATTATTGTAATAGCTTCTGCTACTGGTAATGATAGTAAAAGTAAAATAGTTGTAATGAAAATTGATCAAAAATAATGATAAACAAAATATATTTTTATAAGGATTTATATTTATAATTGTACAAATAAAATTAATTAATCCTGCAATTGATGAAATACCTGCTAAATGTAATGAAAAAATAGAGTAATCTACTGATTTATTTATTTGAGAAGATACGGGAGGGTAAATACTTCATCCTGAATTAGTTCCTTCTCCTTCAAAATTAGCTATACATAATAAAGATAAAGAAAAAGGTAATAATCAAAATCTTATATTATTTAAACGTGGATTGCAAATAACTCATATTCATTTTAGGGAAGACTGATGATCCACAGTACCAAAATGTACCCAACCGAAGATTGCACTCTCTTCGTCGTCCTAGGTCGAGTAATGTCCGGAACTCTAGAAGCCGGTCAAAATGTGCGAGTATTGGGTGAGGCTTACTCGCAAGCGGACGAAGAAGATTCCCGAGATTTGACTGTGGGTCGACTGTGGATCAGCGAAGCTCGGTATTCCATCGAACTCAGTCGAGTGCCTGCTGGAAACTGGGTGCTGATCGAAGGCATCGACAGACCCATCGTCAAAACCAGTACCATCACCGACGTCGGATACTCCGAGGACCTGCACATCTTCAGACCCCTGAAATTCAACACGCAGAGTGTCATCAAAATCGCCGTCGAACCGGTCAATCCCTCGGAACTGCCGAAAATGTTGGACGGCTTACGAAAGGTCAACAAAAGCTACCCTCTGTTGGCAACGAAGGTGGAGGAAAGTGGAGAACACGTGGTTCTTGGAACCGGAGAGCTCTATCTGGATTGCGTTATGCATGATCTGAGGAGGATGTATTCGGAAATAGACATCAAAGTTGCAGATCCTGTCGTGGCGTTTGCTGAAACGGTGGTGGAAACGAGTTCTTTGAAGTGTTTCGCGGAAACGCCGAACAAGAGGAACAAATTGACGATGATCGCTGAGCCACTCGAGAGAGGATTGGCTGAGGATATCGAAGCAGAGCATGTCAAGATTACGTGGAACAAGTGCGTATATATAGATTTGCAAATACTTTTTTATTTTGTACATCAGCACAATAAAATATATTTTGGTAAATTATCATTCATCTTGATAAATCATTCATTTCAATCTTCAATTTCAATGATTCAACTAATTTTAATGGTCTATACAATAATTCCAGGAAAAAATTGGGAGAATTCTTCGAAACAAAATACGAGTGGGACTTGCTTGCTGCACGTAGCATCTGGGCATTTGGACCGGATGCCACAGGTCCCAATATTCTCGTCGATGACACTCTGCCTTCAGAAGTCGACAAATCGCTTCTCAATTCCGCCAAAGACCACATCGTCCAAGGTTTCCAGTGGGGAACTCGAGAAGGTCCCCTCTGCGAGGAGCCAATTAGGAATGTTAAATTTAAAATTCTCGATGCTGTCATTGCCCAGGAACCTCTCCACAGGGGCGGTACGTCCAATCCAAAATTAATTTCAATAGCCCAACTGAATATACAACTGCTCTGAAAACATCTGAAAATTTCTGGAAAATCTGAAAAATCTCTGAGAACATCTCAGAATTGGAACTGTCAAAGTTTTTCAGAGTTTTTCAGAGAAAATTATGAGATTTTCAGACATTTTCAGAAATGTTTAAAGGCTTTCAGAGATTTTCAGAACATTTTTCAGAGATTTTCAGTGATTTTATTTATTTAATCTACTTCCAGGTGGCCAAATCATCCCAACTGCTCGTCGAGTTGCATATTCGGCCTTTTTGATGGCGACACCAAGACTGATGGAACCATACCTCTTCGTCGAGGTTTTGGCACCCCCAGACAGCGTTTCCGCGGTTTACACAGTTTTGGCAAAAAGGCGTGGTCACGTGACTCAGGACGCTCCAGTGCCTGGAAGTCCGCTTTACACCATCAAAGCCTTCATTCCGGCCATCGACAGTTTCGGCTTCGAAACGGATCTGAGGACGCACACTCAAGGCCAAGCCTTCTGCATGTCGGTGTTCCACCACTGGCAAATCGTGCCTGGCGATCCTCTGGACAAAAGTATTACTATCAGACCACTGGAACCACAACCGGCCACTCATTTAGCGAGGGAGTTCATGTTGAAGACGAGGAGAAGGAAAGGACTTACAGAGGATGTGTCTATCAACAAATTCTTCGACGATCCTATGTTGTTGGAATTGGCGCGACAGGATGTCGTTCTTAATTATCCTTTGTAATTATTTCAATGATAGAAAGGCAGCATATTTTAGGGATACGATAAAATAAATTTTATAATTACTGCAACTTGGATTGATTTGTTTCTTCCTGAATTTCAAATTTTTTTAATATTAAGATTATGAGTTCAATGAAAAGACAATTTTTGATGATTAATCAGTGGAAATAAACGGTAAATGTAATAATTCTTGAAATAATTTTAATCGGTTTTTTCAAGTTGCCGAAAAAACGGCGAATATGCGGTGAATCTGCATGAAATCGAAATGGGACGTCGAAAAACGACTTTTCAGGCTGTGAAAACGCGAAAAACGCAATCCGTTCAAATTTAGTTCGGATCTGGATTCTGGAAAATAATTATACAAATGAGAGTATTCAATTATCATACATTTATTGGGTATAACAAAACTGTGTAAAATCGATAAATGCCGCATTCTTAAATTAGACGAGTTCTCATAAAACTGAGAATATCAGGCATTGGAAGATCGTAACTATTCCAGTTCCAACTTATTATTGCTATTTTTGTTCCATGCACCGTGGCGAATGGAGAACTCGCGTTTTACGCTGGCGAAGAGTATATCTGTCAAAAGGAAGATTTGCGCAGTCGCGAAAGCCAAGGTCACTCCGAAGTAGAAATTGGCATTCGCCGATTGGGAGTAGATCCATTGATGCCAGACGGTCGGTGCGAAAACTGTACAAAAAAGCATGAGGCAGCCTACGATGAAACCTTGTTGCATATCTGAAATCAAAGTTTGAATTAAAAAGTGATTGTGTGATTCTTTCAATTAAGGGGGTTGGCCTATGAAATCACTTCTAACTTTTTTTATTTGAAATTGAAAATTCCTTTGAAAAGGCAGTTGATTTTATTGCTTATTTTACATTAAAAAATGTATTTCAAACAGTATTTGCCTTAAATGAAGATTATTGATTCTTAAATCTCATAAAATATTTCAGAAATGCCAAGAAGTTCAAACTTTTAAGTAAAGAAACTCATTTTCATTTCCTTTGAAAAATAAGCCAACTAAAGAAATAGCAAACTTACGCCTGAAAAGGTGTTTCCACATAGGTAACAAGGACATGTAAAATCCAACATCTCCAATGCAGGGATAAGATTTGAATATCGCTATTATAGACATATAAGCAAAAGACAATAGCATGGGATCTTCCCTAAATCTCAGAGCCAGAGGCGTAACATAAATCACGCTAACATTCAGTTGAAACGAAGCGATGAAGAACCACTTGAAGTGTTCGAACATTTCGGTGAAGAAGTACCAGTAAATTCCAATGTTCGGTCGTAAATCTGGCACCATCAGAATAAAGCCAACAGTGTTACGGAGGAAAGACCAGTTTCCCATAATGAAGTAACAAAGTGCAAACGTGGCAGCCAAAGTTGCACAGAACGTTGTTACAGCCACTGCAATGTAGTACCACCTCTTACTTCTATCTTTACCAGACACATAGTAAATGGTCACTGGCACCATCAGTGACATTGGATAAAATTCCTGCAGAGTCAAAAGCGAGATGGAAATGCAAGATGACAAGAGATTGGTCGTTATCATTGAGTAAAGAGTTATGGAGTAGAGTAAATTAGTGAAGACTGTCATGGTGCATCCCACGCAGTTCATAAGTGTGTAAGGATTGTACAGATATGCGACAGCCACATAAAGCATCGAGTTGTAATTTACTTCGGGGGACTCGTAAATTTTGTCGGACTTGTCCACTCGTTTTTTATGCATTTCCTCTTCCTTTGCCCACTTTACGGCCTGGAAATAACAACTTTTATCATTTATTGTTGGGCGGAGGCAGAATATTGTTTTTTTAGTTACGTAATTTTATATTGTGCAATTACATTATGCAGGAAGTGTGTTATTATTCCAGGGAACCCCGAGAATAAAAAAATTATCCAAAATTTTGAAAAAAATCGAAGGGAATAAAGTTCGACTTTACTCCATTATTTAAGGGATTAATGTAATAATTATCATACACATTTGATATAAATAATATTAAGTACCGAAATGTCCACGTAATGTTTTGCTGTCATTGCTAAAAACAAGGCTGTTAGCAAGTCAGTTGCAACAAACAAAAGTTTCATAGCCCAATCTGATAAATCTTTCTGCAGCATTCCAAACAAAGTAAGACTCAATGGGGACTGATGAAAAATATCTCCGGAATAAGGATCAATCCCATTATCTTGAAGATATATCCCTTCTGTCACTGAAATATAATACATAAAATAAGTATTTCAGTCCTATACAGGATTTCTGATAAACATTGGATCCATTATTGATGAGATCCATTAGATCTCAGGAAAAATTAATTTGTAATTTTTCTTAAAAATGAGTAAAACTTATTCTTTTTTTAATTTAGTAGAAATATTAGATATAGCTTTAGATAATAAAACAAGTCTTAATAAGTACATAAGTATATATAGTTCTGTTACTTTGCATTACAAATCAAATCAAAGCTGATACCAGATTGCTCATTTTTGTAAATACATAATGCATAAATAATATTTACATTTCTTCCAAGAGTTCAACGCTGTCGATACTTCCACCCTATTACTAATTAGAGTTTGATATTCTGACATCATAAGTAAAAGCCTTATTGCTCCAGCCACTGAGAAGCAAGAAATCCATTTTTTGACAGAGATGTCACAAGAAGCGTCAAACATTTTTGGTCCAATTTTTGGTACTAAATACTGCTGATTTTCCATGAAACAGAGAACTGATTAATGAAACTTGCAATATTTCATAAAGCTTTTTGTAAATAATTACATCACACATTGTTCTTACTTGTCTGCAAATGTAAACACGCACCGCAAGTAGCAATGTCTGTATTCCCTTGCAATGTATACTATCATTCGTAAAATTGTTTCACATTCACTTTATTTACAACTGACTTTTTACTAGAAATAATACTCGGCTAATATCACAGATGACTTTGAAGTTTACATGTTATCCGGAGGCCGAATAAGACACTTATTTGTTATTGTTACCAAATGTGCCGGAATCAATAGAAGTGTTAACCTAACTCATCCGGTGATTCAATGTCAAGGAAACAGAAACCTGCGTTACCGATTATTGTCAAACATCTCTTTTAACAATGAAAATAAACAATTAAAAATATGTAATAAATCGATAGCAGTGCCATCCTTTTATACAATGTATTAAAAAGTAAACTAATAAAACATATTTCAAAAATAAAAGGATTTTTGTTTCATTATCAAATCGCATTATTCCGATTCGAATTTGCCGCGCAAAATATTTCCATTGTTAAATAAAACTTTTAACTCTTTCTTGTAATTGTTTTTTTAATAATTCGATGATCTGTTTGTTAAGTTGAATAAAATGCATGATATTCAATATGTCGTTCTTTTTTACTTGTTTCGGCGTTGTCACGTTGGCAGCTCTGGTGTATACGGCAAGTAAAAGTGTTGTTGGTAAAAGTCTTGAACAGTCTTGAACGTATCGTCGCGTGTTAAAAACGCGTATGTGACAGCTTGTTGAAGGCAATGCAGTGAAAATAGTAGGATGATGATGGGTGATCAGTTTCGAAGTAAAGTGGAGCAATATTCACCAAAGTCCTCACCGAGGGGCGCGAGATCCCCGGTAGTTTCGCGACAAGATTCAACGGGGACATTGAAAACGACGATTTCCCTCGGCAAGAACCCATCAATCGTCCACAGTGGGCCCTTTTATTTGATGAAGGAACCTCCTGGTAATTAACACATTTCACATTCTGCTATTTTGTTATTTCGTTCGTTCTGATTTATTCTCAAACTAATTTTTTCTTTATTTTAATTTAAATCAAAACAACGCGTAAAATATCTATCGATGTGTACACGCAACATAACCTTAATTTCAGCAGTTCGAGATTTGTTTGGAAACACGTAGTTTATGTGTGTTAAAAAGCTGAATGTGTATTCTTTTGACAATTTGCAATATTGTTGCATTATCAAGAAAGCTTGGGATTGGGTTTGATTGAGAATAAAAAATATATTTCTTATGTTTTGAAGAGATTCATTCCAGATTTATTTTTAGTTTTAAGACGTAAGATATGGTGACTTTGTGGTTTATGCGTGTAACTGTATTTCAGGGGAGAGTGAACTAACTGGAGCTACAAATTTGATGGGATATTATGGTTTGGAGCATTCGTATAGCAAATTCAGTGGCAAGAAACTAAAGGAACAATTGTCTTCGTTTCTTCCAAACCTGCCTGGAATCATTGACACACCTGGGCATCAAGATAACAGGTATGAAATAAGGATACAATGATTCTGTTTCCCGAAAACAAATTTTTACTTGTTCATATAAAGACAATGCAGATTTATGACAAGGAAAAGGTGTGAAACCTAAACAAACTTTGTTTAGGTTTCTAACCTAAGTAAAGATAATGAAACAATGAGGTTGAAATTCTTTTGAAATATTATTGTAATAGACCAGGAGCAATTTTAAATTTAATGAGAAAAACTTGGATACCTATTTTCTTTTATCTTCTGAAACATCTGTATCAAAATAATATTTTCAAAATGTACACAATCATACACAGGTAATAGAAATATTATTGAGTTGGTATTAAAATTCCAAGAATTAACCAAAACCTAACAATGATGATTATTAAGACATTTTACTTAATTAGTAAATAGTAAATAGATAAGTCTAGAACTTTGTATTGATTCTGCTGATAAACCAATCTTAGAAATATTTGAGTATAATTCAAAATAAGATGAAATTGAAAGGGTTGTGGTTCATAATTTGATTTGTACATTGAAATCTGAATTCTCTAAATTATACATGGATTTAGGAAAACAATTTGAGAAACTGATAATGTTTACGTGACTGACTTTCCTTAATCACCTCATCAGTCTTCCAACAACTGAACATGTTAAAGTTTAGTAAACAAAACGATAATAAATAATTATTATATCATCTAAAATGTTCTAATGAGCAAATATCCTTTGAAATTAAAGTGTTAATATGTTCAACTTCTTTTCATTAAGTGTGAATTCAGTTAAATATTTATTGACAAAAAACCTTTATTTTTCAGCTCATTAAGATCTGTTATTGATAAACCACCTATAATAGGAAAAGAGCTTCTCCCATTAACAAGTGTGCAATTAGCTGGTTTTCGCTTACATCCTGGTCCGGTAAGTCAAGAAGCACAAATACTAAAAATCCCTTTAACAAATAACAAAAAACAAAAAAATGTTCATAAACAAGTTAAAATAAAATTCAAACAATTGTTATTGATTCCAACAATACAAATTGTAGACATTATATGCACTGCATAAGGTAATAAAACACAATTGTTTTATTACAAAAAATTTTATTGCGAAATTATTTTTAATTTATATTTTGTATCCACTTGTGACATAATAATGACAAATTTCTGAATTTAAATGTTACATGATAATGTTTGCATGGAAATATCAAGTATACTACTTGTTTATGTTTCTTTTTTTATGTTCTATTTTTTATAATAATACCTATAAAAGTAGCAATACAAAATAATGTATATTTCCTACAAATTATCTCAGATTTATATAGTCAGATTTAATCCATAATGTAACTAATAACATATCCAATTTGTAAACATTTCCTATTCTTTTTTCTTGTGTACTTCTGAAATATGTACCTCAAGTATATCAGTTCCCAGAAGCTAATGTGTGTTTTTGGTAATTTTGAAAATTTAAATGTCATCTAGCAACACGATTTTCACCATTTTCGAGAAAATAAAAAAAAATATTTTTTTAGCCTGTTTGTGACATTCTTTCATAAAGTCGTGAATTGCCAGAAAACTATTAGAAAATTCTATCAAACAGATCTGTTCAAAACTGAATTCCGAACAATTTGGCGGAAACTAAATTGAAATTGAATGAAAATTGGTGTACCTTTAACTTTTTAAAAATATCCAAAATTTGATTAATTGTTAACAAATATATGATTTCTTTTAACTTTTTTGCAACAAACAAGTTAACTTTTGTTTTCTATCCATTAATATCTCTTTGAAAAACAAATTTCATAAAAATCATTCGAATAGTTCAGATTTTAGCCATTTTACCAGACAGTCCCCTTAAACTATTATGACTCGATAATCAACTTTTCATATTTTTACAGCTCCCTGAGCAATATCGGTACGTGAACCAAGCTCCCCAAAGGAAACACAAAAATAAGCACAAAAAGAACAAGCACAAACCAGGGGAAATCTCGGGCGGACAAGAGGCAGCGACAACCGACATTGGTGGCCCCGACACCCATGAGAAGAAACACAAGAAGCAAAAGCGACACGACGAGGACAAAGAGGCCAAGCGGAAACGCAAGAAGGAGAAGAAGCGAAAAAAGCAGAAACACAGCCCAGAACACTCCGGTGGCTTAACTCCTTCGCAGCATTCAAACTCGTGATCTCAAGAGTTCGCCTATCTCGCGCACGTAATGCAACTTCGCATTGCGCGAGGATGGTGCTGAACTCCCAGTCGATTGAGTGTTATCGCCAGATTTGCTTACGGCAATACACAAAAGACACTGAACGTGCAACTGTTCGAGAGTTGAGATTATTTTGTTTAATCCGGAACTTGTTCAGGGAATCGGGTTGTAAAGTTGTTGGCGGTTTAATCAAGTGGTGAATCCAGTATTCCGTGCAGTATGTTCCGAATCCCTCAATTAAATCCTTTGTATGCGATGCCTAATTCTAAGTTAATATGAAATAGTAACTTATGATTGTACATAAGCGGATAAATAAATAGTCATAAATATATACATATACACTGTCTATTGTACTTCCTCTTTTATCTATAACATTTCTCATTATAATAATAATTTATAAGTTTATTAGCTCTGGGCAATATGCCTTATGAGCGATTACCAAGTAATACAAAAATACAAGTATTTTGAGAAAA
>JABFPB010005513.1:0-13214 GCA_022817645.1 Ceratoteleas bidentatus
AAATGAGTTGGTATTATTGTTAGGTATTAGAGTTAGTGTTGATTTCGTTAGTGTTAATCTCATTAATGTTTATTTTGTTAGAGTAAGTCTCATTAGTGTTCATTTTATTAGTATTAGTGTTAGTGTTGATTTCGTTAGTGTTAATCTCATTAGTGTCATTAGTTTGGTAGTGGTAATTTCGTTAGTGTTAGGGTCATTAGTTTGAGTTCGTTTTGTTAGAGTTAGTTTCGTTAGTGTTCAATTTGCTTAAAATGAGTTAGTATTAGTATTAGTTTTGATTTCGTTAGTGTTAATCTCATTAGTGTTTATTTTGATAGAGTAAGTCAAATTAATGTTCAATTTGGTAATGTTAATTTCGTAGGTGTTAGTGTCATTAATGATCATTTTGTTTTAGTTAGTTTTGTTAGTGTTTAATTAGCTGAAAATGAGTTATTAGGTATTAGTGTTAGTGTTGATTTCATTAATGTTAATCTCACTAGTATTAATTTTGTTAGAGTAAGTCTCGTTAGTGTTCAGTTTGGTTTGTCCTAATTTCATTAGTGTTAGCGTCTCTAGTGTTCATTTTGTTAGAGTTAGTTTCAATAGTGTTGAATTTGCTGAAAATGAATTAGTAATAGTGTTAGGTATTAGTGTTAGTGTTGATTTCGTTAGTGTTAATCTCATTACTGTTTATTTTGTTAGAAATTAATCTCATTAGTGTTTATTTTGTTTTATTAAGTCTCTTTGTTTTCAGTTTGGTAGTGTTAATTTCGTTAGTGTTAAAGTCATTATTGTTTATTTTATTAGAATTAGTGTTAGGTGTTAGTGTTAATTTGGTTAATGTTAATCTTATTAGTTTTTATTTTGTTACAATAAATCTCGTTAGTGTTCAAATTGGTAGTGTTAAATTACTGTTAGAGTCATTAGTGTTCATTTTATTGGAATTAATTTCGTTAGTGTTCAATTTGCTGAAAATGAATTAGTTTTAGTGTTAGGTGTTAGTGTTGATTCTGTTAGTGTTAATCTCATTAGTGTTTATTTCGTTAGTGTAAGTCTCATTAGTGTTAAATGTGGTAGTGTTAATTTCTTTAGTGTTAATGTTATTAGTGTTCATTTTATTAGTATTAGTGTTAGGTATTAGTGTTAGCGTTGATTTCGTTAGTGTTAATCTTATTAGTATTTATTTTGTTACAGTAAATCCCGTTAGTATTCAATTTGGTAGTGTTAATTTCGTTAGTGTTGATGTCATTAGTGTTCATTTTATTGGTTTTGGTGTTAGGTATTAGTGTTAGCGTTGATTTCGTTAGTGTTAATCTCATTAGAGTTTATTTTGTTACAGTAAATCTCGTTAGTGTTCAATTTGGTAGTGTTAATTTCGTTAGTGTTAGAATAATTAGTGTTCATTTATTAGAATTAGTTTCGTTAGTGTTCCATTTGGTAGTGTTAGTTTCGTCAGTTAGAATGTTCATTTTTTTAGTGTTTCTATTAGTGTTTATGTTGTTAGTGTTAGTTTCGTTAGTTAGAATGTTCATTTTTTAGTGTTTCTATTAGTGTTTATGTTGTTAGTGTTAATTTCGTTAGTGTTTATTTTGTTAATGGTTTGTTCTGCACCTTTTCCAACCTTTCTATACTTGGAAGAGAGGACCAAACCATTGAATTTGAACCAAGTTTCTGTTAACTACACCGCATTTTTCCCTACTTCCAAAATTTAACAAGTTACCCAAGCATGAACTTCAGCTTACCTTCCATACATAAGAAACAGTAGGTTTCTCGTGACATAAGATGCATAAGAAAGGATAGGTTTCTTATGTCATAAGTGTCCAAAAACTGAGTTCCAAACTCGAATCACTCATCTCGTCGTAAATTCCATCTATCTTTCTTCAAACCATCCAGAAGTTAATTCAGTTTCAACCACTGGTGGCCAAGTTTCGACCATTTCAAAAACCATCCAAATTTCCATTCCGAACTAACCCCAAAATCCTTTCAGCATCTAACCAAAAGTCTTCCCCTCTAGAACTTCAATAAATCTTATTTATCTATCAATTTTCCTGATACCTTCCAGCAGCAGGACATATAAAACATTCCCAGGCATACAGTGTAAGTCACATAATATACATTATCTAGGTGGTCCATCCAAAATCTTACCAAAAATATCTTTAAAAAATATCCAAACTTAAAAATCCCTTCTTTCAATCCAAATCAGAACATACCATAACTATAGATGGCGCTGTTCTAACTGTAGGTGGCGTTATTCCAACCATAGATGGCGCTATTCGATCCATAGATGGCGCAGTTTCTACCATAGATGGCGCTGTTTTAGCCTCAAATTACGCTATTCCATCCATAGATGGCGCTGTTCCAACTATATGTGGCGCTGTTCCAACTATAGGTGGCGTTGTTTCAACCATAGATGGCGCTGTTTCAACCATGGATGGCGCTATTCCATCCATAGATGGCGCTATTCCAACTATAGATGGCGCTGTTTTAACCATAGATGGAGCTGTTCGAACTATAGATGGCGCTGTTCCAAATACAGATGGCGCTTTTCCATCCATAGATGGCGCTGTTTCAACCATAGATGGCGCTGTTTTAGACATAAATTACGCTATTCCATCCATAGATGGCGCTGTTCCAACTATAGATGGCGCTTCCACTCATAGATGGCGCTGTTTCATTACCAAATATGGATCTCTTCCCCAATAACAATCAAACATATTCCCCCCGACGTTCCCAAAGACATATATACACCCTTTTAAATGGACCACCCTCCATGTCTCATACCCAGCCCATACGGTCACACCACACAAGCGCCCTCTGTATTACCTCATCGGGCCAATCGATAGTGAACCTAGGGAAGTACAAAAGTCTGTATACCGACACGAATAGTTGACAGCCGCCAAAAGGCGCCTTAAAATGTATAGACCGATATGGGCGCGGCGTCGGCCCGGTAGGTGGCGCCCCAGTCGGTGGCTTAGATTCGCAGAGGGTGCCACATGCCGATCGGGTGTCTTTCGGTCGCCAACATTTGCCGCCAGTGCTCGGACTCGCGGCCAGTCGCGGTCGAGCCGACGATCACGTGACCAACACTTCGCGTCTTAGTGTTGGCGCCCAAATCGCTCAGCACTTCGGACACAGTCAGCCGGAATTGCACGGACTGAAAGAGAGACAAATGATTGCCATAATTTGTTTTCAGGCAACGTTTGTTTGGCATTAAACGTTTTTTAAACGTTGAAGCAACGTTGGTTTGACATTAAACGTTTTTTAAACGTTGAAACAACGTTTGTTTGACATTAAACGTTTCTTAAACGTTGAAACAACGTTTGTTTGACACTAAACGTTTTTTAAACGTTGAAACAACGTTTGTTTGACATTAATCGTTTAACAAACGTTACAAAAACGTTTGATAAAAGTTAGAAAAACGTTTTGAAATCTGTTCCATTAGGGTGTTTATGTGGATAATTCGAAGGATACTCATTTTATAATTTAGGAATAAGATTTGTGTGGGAAAACTGAACATCTGATTCAAAATGGAAGACGTTCTAACCTAAAATATTTATTAAATTGCTCTTATGGGGTATTAATACCCATTTTATAGTGGTATTTCGACCTCTGCTGGAATTTGTTATCTGTTGGATATATGTATATATCTTTTCGAGGTGTAGATGGCGCTAAATAAGAACTTACCTGTAGAGCATAGTTCGCGACACTGAACGTTATGGATTCATTGAAAATCGGACTTTTCTCTCCCTTTCGCGTTTGCGTTTTCTTTATGTACAACTTTTTCCTCTCTTGTATTAGGTAAACCTGTAAGCAAAGGTCATTTTAGATAAGCAAAGAGTTTGTATTTATGCTAATGTTATCAAACAATGATTGTTTACATTTGACTTGTGTAAATATTGTTTGTTTACATTATAATAAATGAAATCAGTGGTTGTTTACATTGTAATAAATGTAAACTGAAGTTATTTACATTATAATAAATGTAAACAAAGTTGTTTAGATTATAATAAATGTAAACAAAGGACAACCTTTGTTTAAATTTACTTCAATGTAAACAATTACATTAAAATAAACGTAAACAAAGGTTGTTTACATTATAATCGATGTAAATAAAGATTGTTTACATTGCGATCAATGTAAACAAAGTTTGTTTACATTGCGATCACTGTAAAGAAAGTTTGTTTATATTGCGATTAATGTAAACTAATGTTGTTTACATTGTAATAAACGTAAACAAAGGTTGTTGACATTGCAATAACTGTAAACAATCGTTGTTTATATTTACTTATTTGTAAAGATTGTTTGTTTATGTCTTAATAAATGTAAAATGGAGTTGTTTACATTATAATAAATGTAAACAAAGGTTGTTTACATTGCGTACAATCTAAACAAAGGTTGTTTACATTTGACTTTGAGTAAAGATTATTTGTTTACATTGAAATAAAAGTAAACAAAGGTTGTTTACATTGTAATAAATGTAAACAAAGATTGTTTATATTGTAATAAAAGTAAACAGAAGTTGTTTACTGTTCGTAAACAATAATTATTTACACTTTTTTCTGTAAACAAAATTCGTTTCCATGGTTCCAATGCACCTAAACAATTCTCGATTTCTTCCAAAATTTCTCTAAAAATCTAAAATCGCGTTTCACGACAATTTTAGAGGCTTTTCGCTGAATTGTCGTACCTTAACGAAATAGTCTCCGGGAGCGGCGTTGGCTCCGCGCAGATTCCTAGCTTTAACTACGACGATTGTAAGTTTCTCAGACGTGTGCGAGTAGCTGAGAGAAAACAGTAGCTCGCCGAGTTGCGGAGTTTGGGGAAGGCCTATGAGGGGAAGACGAGTCGTCGACGGAAGTTTTGGCGTCGGGAAGAGTCGCAGCGTGGCTTCGCCGAGGAGGGTCGACTCCTCCTCCAAACTGTCCACGGAAAAGACCTAAACAATTCGAGCGAATTGATATCGGGACTAATTGCATTTTTTTATTTTTTTAAATATTTTTTTAGTATTTTAAAATATTTTTTATATATTTTATTTTTTATTTATTACGCCATTTTGTAATGGTATTTTTTAAATATAAAAAAATTCTTTAAATTTTTTAATATTTTTTTTTATTTATTATATTATTTTGTGGCGTTTACAAAGGTTGAAATTAAATTAGAGGAAACATAACCTCACTTTTGAGGGTTTTTGTTCAGTATTGAGTCACTGATGGATTTTTCGGGGAAATAAGTGGGATTTTGCGTTATTTAAGCTATTTTAAGAGTATCCATATAAAGAATTAGGTGGTTTGTTGCATGCAACTAATTTGAGGTTATGTTGATAAAATGAGAGGTTAGGATTCATGTTTCAAGAATATTAGTTAAATTTTAATAGAAATTTTGTATTGATAACAATTGATCGTTTTATTGAGATGAAATTGAACTTTGTGAAATTCGAGTTGACATAACCTCACTTTTGGCGGTTTTTGTTGAAAGTTGAGTCAATGGTAGAACTTTTTCTTTGAGAAAATATATAAATGGATTGTTCAAGTACTTTTACGAGTTTTCATATAAACATTTTGGTTCTGCTCGAAATATATTACGAATTTGAGGTTATGTTAATAAAATTGAGGTTAGAATCTTGTATTTCAAAGTTATGATTAGTGTATTATTGATAAAAAATTTTTCAGTCCTTGTTTAAAGTTGTTTTTAAAAAGGTGGACTTTTTCTTAGACGAATTTGTTCTAATTAACCTCAATTTTATTGAATGAGGTTAAGTACTCACCTCGACCAGAAGAGTTCGCACTATATGACTCTCCTGAAGTCGAAACACTAATTTCTCCTGGAAACTCGGCGAAGAAGAATTCCGGTACAATCTCGTCTGTTGCGATTGATTGTCCGGCAATATTCGCACTCTGCCAAAAACCCAACAAAATTAATATACAAATTTTATTTATACAATTTTTGTTATCAAATTTGTTTATAACATTTTTTATATTATTTTTTACAAAAATTTAATTTTTGTAAAAAATTGTATAAAAAATGTTATAAACAAATTTGATAAAAAAATTGTTATAAAATTTTTATTATAAAAATTTATGAAATTTTTTTTATGAAAAATTTGTTATAAAATTGTATAAAAAAATTGTTACACAATTTTTTGTTATACAAAATTGTTATACAATTTTTTGTTTATACAAAATTGTTATACATTTTTCTGTATAAAAATTTTTATACAATTTTATTTATAAAAATGTGTTATAAAATTTTTGTTATAAAAATTTGTTATAAAATTTTTTTATAAAATTTTTTTTATTAAATTGTTTTTAAAAACAATTTTTTATTAAATTTGTTTAAAATTGTTTTTTAATAATAAAAAATTTTCGAACGCACCTCGCGAAGGTATTCTGACCGTCCTGTCCATCCGGTGTCTTGAGCTCCCGCGCTTCAAGGACACTTACAGTTAAATCGCCTTCGCCGTCGGCGCCCCTCCCGCCCCACCTCTCGTGCTCCAAGCCTATACAAATTTCGCCGACGACGGGCGCCTCCTTCAGCACCACACTCGTGTCGGAGCAGACGGTCTCGCAGCTCGTCGCCCTCAATAAATTCGATTCGTCGGGCGGCGAGACGAAGAATGGAAAAGAGCCCCGACGGTACATCGGAATCAAGTCCATTAAGTCACTTGAAGGCTTGCAGAAGTAAGGAAATATGGAGTTTTGGAAATCTAGACTCTGCGAGCAAACAAAAAAAAAATAAACACATGACTAAATAATCAATTCTGTATAAACATAGAAAAAATAAGATTTGTTTACATGTTGGTGAATGTAAACAATGCTTATTTACATTTTAGCATATGTAAACAAGGTTTATTTACACTTATTTAAATGTAAACAGTGTTTGTTTACATTTTATTGAATGTAAACAATGTTTGTTTAAACTTTTTTTATTGTAAACAGTGTTTATTTACATTTTATTGAATGTGAATGATGTTTGTTTACATTGTTTCAAGTGTAAACAATGTTTGTTTACATTTTAATGAATGTAAACAGTGTTTGTTTACTTTTTTAAGAATGTAAACATTGTTTGTTTACATTTTATTAAATGTAAACATGGTTTGTTTACATTTTATTGAATGTAAACATTGCTTGTTTACATTTTATTGAATGTTATTAGCGTTTTTTTACATTTTATTGAATGTAAACATTGTTTGTTTATATTTAATTAAATGTAAACATGGTTTGTTTACATTTTATTGAATGTAAACATTGTTTGTTTACATTTTATTGAATGTAAACATTGTTTGTTTACATTTTATTGAATGTAAACATGGTTTGTTTACATTTTATTGAATGTAAACATTGTTTGTTTACATTTTATTGAATGTACTTTTCCCCGTAAGTAATCAGGGTTTATTTTTTTCGATTTGATAAATAGTTGTTTACATTTTATTGAATGTAAACAAAGATTGTTTACACTTAAATAAACATGTAAACAACCCTTCTCTATAACTACGCACTGTATTAAAAAATGAAAAAAATTTTTACCTGCGACAGAGGTCGAAAGTGGTTGATTTTGAGCTCGTCGAAAGTCGAGTGCAAATCCTGAATGCTTTTTCTCCTGAAAGCAGATTGAAAATCACCGTCGGCGTTACGTGAGAAACACAAATAAAGCGATAATGACAAAAAAAGGACAGTCATTTGTATCGGCGACAATACCTCGTTAGGTCGCATTGGCCAAGTTCGGAGAAATCGTGATGTCCGTTCAGCTTTTCCATACTTTTTCTCCTTTGTTCCAGACTATTGAAAATATCCTGGAATTAACGAGAAAATAATAACGACGGTCAGACGAGAACTGATTGTTCCGGACGGGATTACGGCGCGGGTTTGATACGTACTTCGGAAGTTCTCGTTAAACTAGGATCAAACATGTAATTATAGGACTCTTGGCTGAAATCCTTGAGTCGCAGAGGCGACGCAGGTGGATCTTGAAGACTATTGTAAACCTACGCAAAATGTCTTCAATTAGTCACGAAAACAAGATTTTACTTTTTTTCACCTTGTCATTGTGAAAGTAATTAAAAAATCAGTAAAAATCTTTGTTTACATGTAACTAGTATGTAAACAAGATTTTTTTTACTTTTTATAAGAATGTAAACAAACATTTGTTTACATTTTACTTCAAGGTCAAACGTTGTTTGTCTTCAAGGGCAAATGTTGTTTGTCTTGAATGTAAACAAGCATTTGTTTACATTTTACTACAAGGTCAAACGTCGTGTACTTCAAGGTTAAACGTCGTTTGACTTCAAGGTCAAACGTTGTTTGACTTCAAGGTCAAACAATGTTTGACCTTGTAGTTATATACGTTTTACTAGTATGTAAACAAACATTTGTTTACATTTTATTCATATGTAAACACTCATTTGTTTACATTATTTAGCATGTAAATTTGTTTACAAACTCTTGTCTGAATGTCATCAATACATGTTGACGTCACGACCGCATGTAAACAAAAAGTTGTTTACATGCTGTGCAAGACGTAAATAAACGTTTGTCTACGTGATGCTTGTAACGAAGGCAATTACAATGGCGTGGAAATTTAACGCCAAATTGATGCAGCGGCATAAGCGCGTGTATGTACGCTAATTGGTGTTAAATTTAACACCTGTTTTTAACGACGCAAAACCGAAAGTCGAAGCGCATACGAATTCACTAATTATCAATTAATAATGCACGCGGAGTACCTCGCGCGCGGTCCTGTGAGCTTCCAAATTGAGTTCCGGACTGTACAGGTCCGATCCTTTGCGACCTAAGATGTCAGTCTCTATACTATCTTTCTCAAAATAGGCATCCTCTGTGTTACTATTTAAATTAGAATTTGGCGCTGAACTCCAGAACGAACTGAAACATTCGTAGGCAGAGTTACTAAGGAGAATTTTTACTAAATTTAAACCACTAAATAATTCTTGATCGCATTCCAATGTATCTAAAAACCTTAGCATGCACTTTACTGGAAAGAAGAACCCTTGTTTACTTTCTACCGCAAGTAAACAAGGTTTGTTTACTTTCTACCGCAAGTAAACAAGGTTTGTTTACATATGGGCAGAAGTAAACAAACCTTGTTTACATTTCAGTAGACGTAAACAATGCTCCCCCCTTCACAAACAACGACTGTTTACATTCCAATCTACTTCGACCTTGAAACCAAGGTCAACAGAAACTCAAGGTCACCACGTACTTGCAAAATTCAGCCGTGTCGATATAGCTCTGCGACGTGAACGACCTTAAGACACTGAAAATCCTCTCGCCCGTGGTCTGACCGTTCTTCCTGAGCAGCGAATCCGCGAGGCTCGGGGGGTCGGGGGGCGCGGGAGGGGGCGGGGGCACCGGACTCGAGGTCGCCTCCGAGCGCACCGTCGGCGTGGACATCGAGTCCGGGGTGGAGACCGTCTGGTCCTCCATGCAGGGCATCATCCGGTCACCGGGGGCCTCCATCATCGGCCGGTCTGGCAGGCTCTGGATGTACTGGGACACCCTCTGGAGCTTGTTGTTGCTAGTGGTGCCCCGGGGACCACCGTAGCTTTGCCCCAGCGGGTCGTCCGGGTCCTCAAGGTCATCGGCCCCGTTGTTGCGCAGGTGGATGAGCTCGATGCTGGGCTCGTTGCTGGTGTTGGGATCACTCTCGCTGCCGGACAGGTTGTCCAGGAGGGGCCGGGGCACCAGGTCGGGCGCCCCGTACCCCAGGACGGTGCGCAGGCCCCCGTTGGGGGCGCCGTCGCCACCGGTGCGGCGGGGTACCACGTCGTAGCCGGCGTAGAGGGGGCTCGAACCCTCGGGGTCGAGGTTGAGCTCGTGGTCCGAGAGGGGCGCCCCCTGCAGGTTGTAGCGCATCTTGTCGTAGGGCTTGTAGGGGCCGATGAAGTCCTTGTAGCCTTTTGGGGGGAAGCGGTTGTTGTTGTTCATCAGCAGGCTGCGGGCAGGGGTGGTTGTTAGTTGGGTTGGTTGTGTTAGGTGGGCTAGGGAAGTGGGGGAGGGATACCTGGTGGGATCTGAGTTCTTGTAGGGTCAGAGTCATTGACCTGGGATGCTGGGTAGGGTTTGGGTCGAATACCATCGTGCGGTTCGATGAGGGTTTCTAGGTAGGGCCAGACCCTGATACTGCCTAGGACTCACAGTGAGAGGTTTGGTTGATTGAGTCAATTTGACTGGAGCGGGATAAATGGTGGAGTTCTTGGGTAGGTTCAGATTCAGTCAACATTTTTTTTCCTCAAGTTTCCCCAGAGTCATTTCTGAGGGACTGCAATTCCTCTGAGTTGACGCGGAGGTAACTTTGCAGAGAGTTATCTGGGAAGTCACTGACCTGGGATGCTGGTTAGGGTTTGGGTCGTGTGATGGTAGATCTAAGTCCCTGCCTTGGAACTTAGATCTACTATCATGGGGGTAGATAAGTTCCAAGGCAGGGACCAACCGGTGGCGAGACCCTGACACAATCTTAGGTTTCAAGTTAGGGTCTAGCAAATCCTGACCTTAAACCCTGAAAAACCCTAACCTTACCTAGGATTCTAGCTGGGACCTTATGAAGCTACCAACACCCCAATGCTGGTTACGACCCCGGGATTAAATACTTTTCAAGGAGGGGAGTCAGATGGCCTAACTCCGATCAATCTTCAACCTCCAGACCATATCTGATTCTTTTTTTCCACCCTAAACAGGCAACCCCATCCAGAACTCTCTTCGGGGACCCACCCTACCATACCACCCCAACCCTCCTACCTTGCATAGATGTCAAAAGCGTTGTTCTCCTGCTCATTTAACGCATAAGGGTTCATCTGGATGTTCTCAGGGATGTTCCTCGGCGGGTAGTTGTCGAACCGGAAGATGTTCTGCTGCTGCGGTGGCTTGAAGGGGTTGTAGTTGGGCTTCAGCGGACCGCTGGGGAGGTGGTACTGCGGGTTGCCGCGAGTTGGCGCTGGGTTCGCTAGGAAGGGTGGCGGGGTCAGAGGTCCGGGGTTGCTGTCTTGGGACCTGATGTACTCCACGGCACTCGGGGCGTGCAGCGGAGAGGGGCGGGGACGGGGGGCAGGTCGCAGAGGTTGGGGGGGAATAGTGCTTCCGGCACCCGGAGGGGGGTGAAGGTCATGGTCGACGGCCTCGAATCTGGAAGTCAGACCAAAAACGGTCATTTTTCCTTCACCCTTTTCCTTCCTTTTACCTCATAACCTCTCATTCTTAAACTAATATTCTTACATAGACTCATGGTCGGGCGAAAAATTTGATGGTAAGGAAAATGAGGTTAGGGAGCAGTGGCCCGGGGTAAGGGAGGGGCGGAAGGTAGAGGCGGATATTGGAATTCGGTCGGGAGGCAGACAAAGTGGAAATGCGATTCGACGGTGGGACGGTGGCGGCCTCTGGGCGAAAATAAAACAGGCTCGGCGAGTAAACCCCTTGGATATTGTGTGCATATCATCCGTCGCATTCAGCTTTGACCGCTGTCTGTTTGCGTCGGTCTATATCCCTTTCGGGGTTTGATATTGCTTCGTTAATGATCGCACGTGCATACGGTTGAGCATTATGGGTTGGATAAGCGGGGTGGTATTAATGCGGGATCGGTGCACACACGAGGGGAGGAATTCGGGATATGTTTGTTGTAAGTGTTAGACGGTAGGACCAACATAAGACATAACTCCTCCATAACCTATATTGGGGTTTACCATAATCCCCCACCTATTGCATTATATCTTCAGAGCCATCTACAGGAAAGTGCTGGAAACATCAGCACGTGTTCGAAAATATAAAAAGTGAGTCCGTTACGCAACCCCACGTATGCTAACTAACTACCCTCGGGAATCTAATACCCTAATTGGACCGTTTAAAATAAAGGGCTCGCTAAACGGACTCGCCTGCCCATCCAATTCCACTCTCGACCGCGACATGCAAATAACCTCAAAATTCGTCGTAAAAAGGCTAACCTAATTTCGCGCAATCGGAATTCCGGGCAGATGAGTCTGGGGTACTTAGGCTAATGGCTCGCGTAAGTGCTCGGGGATAGATGGCAGTTTGATGAAATCAATGCTCACCTTGTGAAGGCGCCCTGTGCGTTCAGACAGAGGTCGCTGTTGCTCTGCGAGATCTGTTGGCACGCATTTCCGGTTTGGTGGTACAAACCCGGCGCCGTTTGTGCAGTGGGGTGTTGTGCTTTCACCAGTCCGACCTTGAAGAAGTTCATTTGTATATATTTGCATGTTTCGTAGAGGGCGCTGTTGTAGTTATCATTTAATATTTAAAATCAGTTTAATATAAGAAAATATATTTGAACTGGCGCCCAACTTGTAGTATATCATGTCCCACGTTGGGCGCCAATTTCAAGTATATATAAAAATAAACCTCGTTTTTGCCCTTGGGCGTAAAAAAAGTCGACTCTCCCGGCAAGTGCGAGGAAAAATATTGTCTCGCCGCGTCTCGAGCGTTGAAGTGATTTTTTTGCTTTCACGTGTCTCGTTCGTCGGTCTCGCGGTGAAGTTGCCGGAGCGCGAGGCGCTGAAAGCCCGCGATGCGTGCGCGAATAAAAAGTGGCTTACAAAAACGTTGTCATATTTACGTTACACGCGACTTTATCGATTATTCATTTGGCCGCCTCGGGGCGAAGAGCGATTGGAAGGCGCGAGGGGCGTGACGGTTCGACGTCGGGTTTTACCGCGGGGAATTGCGGGGTTTTTGTAAGGTCGCGCCGGGTTAATTGCGAAGAAAAAGCCGGCGCGAGGATCGGGCGGTAATCGAGTGGGGAATTTGTCCGCAGCAATTTGTAACGTTTTGGAAGTCGGACGATGATATACTGCGATGGTACATTTGGAAATATATGTATTCGATATATTTCGATATATTCGATATTTTTCGATATACTTCGATATATTCGATATTTTTCGATATACTTCGATATATGCGATATTTTTCGATATACTTCGATATATGCGATATTTTTCGATATATTCTATATATTTTAATATACTTCGATATATTTCGATATATTTCGATATATTTCGATATATTTTGATATATTTCGATATACTCCGATATATTTCGATATACTCCGATATATTTCGATATATTTAGATATATTTCGATATACTTCGATATATTCGATATATTTTGATATACTTCGATATATTTAGATATATTTCGATATACTTCGATATATTCGTTATTTTTCAATATACTTCCATATATTTAGATATATTTCGATATACTTCGATATACTTCGAT
>JABFPB010005514.1:0-13207 GCA_022817645.1 Ceratoteleas bidentatus
CTGGCCACCTTCTCGGTGCAACTGCCCAGTGCGTTGCAGCAACAGCAGCAGCAGTCGCAGGAAAACGACCTGTCGTCGTTTCCGGCGAACCTGTTGTCGTCAGAAGCCGAAATCGACACTGCGATGCTTCTGAGCCCTCAATCTGCCCAGCAAACTTCGCCTGATCCACAACCCCCGCAGGAAGTCACTTCCACGGACAACGCGAATTTGGATCTTAAGGTCGGTCTATTTTCAACAACACTAGTTAAAATTATTAAGCTCTTATTAAGGCCAAGGCGAAAGTCTGCTGCAACGGAGTGGTGGAATTTGTTTGAAATAAAAGTATGTTTACATATTTTTTCCCAAAGGGAAAATCTCTCACTGATGTTTAAACCAATGTCCAGGTTCTCCGTATATTTTGACGCATTTTAAAAATTTTCGACATGGTCTTAATGTATTCTCTGTTTTCAAATACTCATAAAGTAAATATGTCCAAATAGGAATTGGGTTTGGACCTGGAAACCCTAGACACGATGGACTTCGGTCAGTTGGACTGCGACTTAGAGGTCAAAATGGAAGCACCTCAAGAGCTGATGGACATTGGCGACATGCCAATGGACATGGATGACTCAGACTGGTTAGATTCGCTGATGCCACAGACCCCGCCAAGTTCTATACCTATCAGTCACAGCCACCAACCGACTCCACCTCAGTCTCAGTCATCCAATGACCTCTATGACCCGTTGCTGACCAATAGTCAGGACCCATTCGACCTATTCAACATCGAGGACTCGGATTTCAAGATGACCTCGGATCTGTCGCTCACTTGGGACAAGGTAGACTTTGCTACCTAGCTGTGGGCCCTCGTGTAGATCTCGATCCAAGGTCTGCCCAACAGACTTCCTATTCGAAGTCGACGTTCACTGGAACGAGAACGTCATTATTAATCGAGCCGTGGATGCTGGTTAATAATGTTGCGTTCGTTTGAATTTGAATGCTATTCGTAATGGCCTGGTTTCGAGACCGAAATAGGACGCGTTGGCAGTTTGAAATCGTTCTGGAGTTTTAAGAGAAACTAGTCGGCACTTGCACTTAATTAACGTTGCCAGATAAATTTCAAATTTGTACATATATTATGTGTGAAACGGGCAACCAAGTGGAGATTGAAGAGTCAGCGACTTGTTTATGTAACAAATGGTGGAATTTGTTAGAGGTTTGGAGAACTGATTGATAATGGAGGATAGTATTATGGAATATGCCTGATAGTGAGAATTTTTATTTGAAATATTTAGTAACGAATTTAGTGAAGAAACAGCGATTAGACATAGATATTACAGGTATATTATTTCTCATTTGACCTAACACTATCAGGGAACATTTAAACATTGCATTTTCGTTATCCATAAATATAATGGTAAAATTAAATATTTAAAGTTAATTTATTTTTTATCTTAATGAAGATACGAATGTAGTAAAAGAAGTTGAGTTCAAAACTGTAGTATAACCACTTTTTGTACTATCAAATAAATATTGCCGGAAGATGAAAGGGATCCGGTTACTGCTTAACGTGATAACTAATCATTTTGTAAAGTTTTTTTTATGAGAATTTAATAGCTGAAATATGAATTACATAATCTCATACACAAAAGTTTAACTTTTTATGTAATAAACATTTACAAAACTTTTAATATACGTTTCATAAACGTTTATTAAACGTTTAATCAATGTCCATTTGAGTATTTTATAGAATAATTCCTAAACATATCGTTAAGCAATAACTGGATACTTTGTCTCTTTGTAAAATTAAATAATACAATGTAAAGTATTAAAAGCTGTGGCATTCCGAATTGTAAACGTTACAAGTTCACCTAACAAGTTCCACCACATACAAACGGGGCGCAACGGGGACTGTAGCGCTGCATTACGTACTTAAGGAGATGAAACTTACATTTCAAAAACGGAAGAACTATGTAAAGTTGATACTGATTCGATATCAATATTGAATCCCATGTTGTATAAACGTTGTATAAACATTTATTAAACGTTTACTCTCCAGTAAACGTTTAAATCGTTTAAAGAACGTTGTATTCCATCAGAGTCTTTTGACATTGATATCCAATCATCATTGACTTTACTTCGTTGTTCCTTTAGCATTGGAAATATTTCCTCTGTCGATTTACAAAACTTACAACTTATGGAGAATCGCGCATTGTAGATATAACGAGAAAGACGAGAAATTTCAGTACAGGAAACACCTTCGTCCTTTTTAATCGGACTCATAAAGATTCCTCAATTGATGAGCGAGTAATCGAGCTCTGACTGAAACGGTTGATGGCTTCGTTGAATCATCGAAACCAAATGTTCCAAAAGCCATCAAAATTTCGCTGTTCTAATAGGGATAGGCTGTTGAAAAACGAAAACACGAAATTTGCTCGATAACCGACCAGATTTTTAAGAGTAATAAATACACTTTTGTAAGAGCTGACAACGGCGATTTCCAAATTCTCCAAAGAATCCCCTACGAGGTTGTTAGTTAGTTCGTAACTATCGAGTCTGCTATCGTGTGTTGCTTCCGATTTGTCATAATTGCGAAATAGCGCGCTAAAGGGAGTCTACTTTGACTTAGCACCTCTACCATAATCAGTTAACGTGTAGCCACGTAATACATATACGAGAAAAGACAAATAATATAATATACATTATATATAATATAACAATTCACAAAGTATATATATTATAATAGATATATTAAATATCAAATATATATATATATTATATTATTATACTATATTATATAAATATATTATATGACTACATCTACGTGAAGAAAAAATGTGGCGTGACATTGATCGTGAGACTCAGAGACGTTCTTGTAGATTGTATGTATATTGTATAAACAAGGAAAGCAAAAAACACCTAATTAAATCTGAAATTATCCTCATAGACCAAAAACGATGTGGACAGATTTATCATGAGTGACCTATCCAAGCTATTACAACATTCCATGTATTCATGAAATCGATAGGTCCTCTGCTAATAAATTCGTATTGCTAAGAAACGAAGAATTTGCCATTGATTTTGTCTTGCATTTTAATCAACTGCATTTTTCATTCCATGTAAATTATGTGGAAACTCCAAATCATTATTTGTGCCACTTCATAAAATTTCACTCTCTTCAATCTGACTGAAAATAAAAAATTGTAGATTACACAGTTCACAGACTAAAGTAAGACTGTCCATGCCGCTTCTGGTCTTCTGAAGACAATTTTGATCGTACAAGAAATGTTTCCAAAACGACCTAATTCTTTCTTTGTGGACTAAATGAAGACACGAAAGTTCGATGTGATGTAAGCACGCGAAAACAGTACTATACAGAGAAAAATGTATTGTAGAATTAATAACTTTGTTGATATCGAGATAATGTTATGTTCCTAAGTTACCATTTTGGAGCTCCGATTCCATGGATAAAAAGAACTCATTTACTTTGCGCATTCGACTATTCCTACTGATGTTTTGACCTTACTATCTCTAACAAAGTTACCGACTACAATTCGTTCATCTTTGTGCATCGACGAAACCGCGCCATTGGTGTGCAGTGTGATGTGACCACGCGAGTGCTTTTTCTTTCCAATTCCTTACGCTGTAAAAAGTTTTGGATTCAACTGAATTCAGAGGAAAAGGATTGTACAATTCTTAATTCGCAAATTGAACGATTTAACATTTCAATCTTATCCAATCAGTTCTCTTCCAAGCAAAAAATTGTCGATTTATGGAATTCCAAATTTCCTATTTCATTTAATTCCGGAACAGAATAGATGCAAAGAATAGACTTTTCTCATTCTCCAGATTGCTAATTCAGAATTCGACAATCCTATTCTTTTGAATTCCCTTGAATCAAAAAATTAACAGTGTAATCAGTACCACGACGCAAATTTTAAACTTAACCGTAACTGTTAATAACGATAAACTTAACGTTAAAGTAATGACGAGAACAGTCGTAAGCTGTACGGTTAGGCCTCCGTGCGCATCAGCTCCTCAACGACGAAAGAAGAAAGAATGATTGTCTGCAGCGCTGGCAACCTTCATCGCTTCGGACCAGATATCCAAGTATTGATTGTAATTGAAAAGTCACCACGGCAAGTGAACCGTTATGATATAACATTCCAAACGCTTGCGAGCCACACGCGAGCCTGGAACCGCCACGTTCCTCGTTGCTGCTTCCGAAGTCGATGTCGATTAGATAGACGATTCATCAATGCGCCATCCGATCGTTCGACTGTCTTCTAACTTGACGAAGATGCTCAAAGTGCTCGAGTGACACCGAAACTCGAGACCGAACATGGACATTGAAGATACGCCGACAATACAAAACAAGGGTCTCATTTCAAGTCATTTTGGCGGAGTAGAAAGCGTATTTTTCACGGGGAGCCAAAAGACTTGAAATGAGATGCCGAAGAATTTGTTTCTCTCACTCACACGTATATTTAGAGACACACATTTGTATGAATCACGTCAACGACTATTGCATTTAGTATGTAAATTTAACTACTCCATTTGGTATAAATGTTTCAGTAACAACACACCATTCGCCTGGAGTTTGCAATCACGAGCTTACGCCATCGTTCAATTTGATTGATTTTGCATTTAACCGTACGACACACTGTTGCCGAGTTTGCGTTAGAATCGGGTTTCGCAACGACGCAGTTCTGGTCATCGAAATTGCCTTCAAACGAATTAACGAATCCATTGCTCTTTAGTTGGCCTGGCGCTGCGATCGGGGAAAGAAACAAAGTCGAGGGTGCGATGCCACCGGAACGGTACTTAATTCCACGCTTCCCTCGAAACCGCGCCGGCCATTTGTACATGAATGTAAATACATTTTTAACGAAAATTTGTTAAAGCTGTCGTGAGATTAGCTCAATCACTTTCAATGACATTGCAACCTATGGAAGAGACATGCACCGAATCACTCTGTCCCGATGCAAGTGTTTCCAGGAGAAAACACTTTCGCGAGGGTAACACTGATCAAATCTTGTCCATTGACTTTCCTGGTGGCAAATCTACAATCTACAAATCTTTTTAAAAATTGACAGATTTGTACTGTGAACATTGCAGAATACAAATCTGCGAATGTCTGCAAAATTCTGCAAAACCGCGAAAAGTCAGAATTTCAGCACTTTTGCAGAATTATTCTCAGAATTTTTTTAAAATTCTACACAGTTTTTCGGACAGAATGTTCGCAAAATGAATTTGCAGACTTTTGCGGACTTTCGCAAAATTGTTTTGTATTTCCACCAGAGTGAAGATCCGAAACGATTTCATACTCAGCAAACATTTGCCGGAATGTTTTATCAAGTATGAAGTGGCATAAGGTTTCACGTGCAATTTGATATTGAATGTTTCGACGCGTAAAAAGAGTAATATAAATTAAGACGAAGAGTAAGTTAACGAATTTGTGCCAAATCTCGCTTGCCATGGCGCGCACGGCTTCATCGCTCATCAGCACCCGTTACCATGACAATAAGTGTGGCACTTTCATCCCTTGATAACGATTGTATCCTTATGTACATTACTGTATTATATCAAACGAACAGTGCTAAACGTAGAGATGCATCGAGATGCGCTAGGCCTATCGTCACGAATTAGCTTCTAGCACTAGCATTGCGACGAATAATGCGAAGACGAATTGTTTGTATCAGTGGGTATACGCATAATCCTGTACAAGTGTCAATTGTTTCGGCGCGAATTTCAGCTTGGTATGGCTTGTATGTTTTGCGAATTGTTTCCAATAATCGATACACGATTGATCATGAATCCACTGATGATTGATTGATTTGTTAGGGCTGTGCGAATCTGTTAGTCTGTCGTCACTGGTGTGCGTATCTTTCTAAGAAAAGAACTTCGAAGAGAGAGAGGGGAAGAGGGGGAAGGAGAGAGAGTGAGAGGGAGAGAGAGGTGGGAAAGGGGTAGATAGGCAGAGTGTGACGGAGCGTTGTTTTCCTGAGAGGTCCGTGGATTATACAAATTTATTTTGTATGCGCATGGAAAGGTACGGGAGAAAAAATAGAATTTTGTTAAGGATCATTAATTATATTATAGCGACGTACTATTAAGTAACTGTCAAATAATTATTGCTAGAGAGAGTGTTATTTATTTTTATTTGTTGCAAATTTAATGATTGCCTTCTATTTGAATAAATAAATGAATAAATCAATCAATATGAAATAGTGTGGCAATTTTATTTTCACCATTGCCCCGCCGGAAATCGGATTATTTTTTATTTGTTATATCGCATGAAATAAGGTACAGTTTCAAAATCGATTGGTAGATTTACAATGTTTTACTCTGGAATAATTTTAGTTGTGAAAGTGTAAACATGCATGGATTCCCTGAAATTCCTTAGTCAAACAAATTAGTCTAAATGTTTGGCTAATTTGTTTCAACTAATTCCTTAGTTGAAAAAAATTAGTCGTAGAGATTTATTGTATTCTGACAAACAGCTTAATCTTCAAAATGTCTAATGAAATTCCAGTGAATCTGTACTGAAAGAATATATGTTGATTTTAAAATAAAACAAAAATAAAAGTAAATTTGATGTTAAATTGTATATTAAATGCTTTATGCAAAATCTAACAATATGAAAAATATTGTTCGATTTTATATTAATTGTTATATATACCAATTGGGTTTTAATGAAACAAATATAGAATATTAAACAGACATAGAATATTAAATTTAATATGAAATTTGATATGAATTATATTTAAAATGAAACAAAATCTGCTTTTTGTTTGAAAAAAATCAAATAAATCAATTAATTCGATTTAAATAAACTTTTTATGTTATTAAAATGACAATTTTTATATTGGTCACACTTAAAATATTTTAGTACAAAGTGAAAATAATTTGTATCGTTTTTGTAAACTGCAAATTAATTAAAACTCAGAAGTAAACTATTATTATATTATTCTAGAAAGAAGAAAACTTAAAATAGAGCAAATGTATTTGATTGAACAAATACTTTACAAGAAACTTATAAAGTTTTTATTTAAATACTTTAAATAAAAACTTCATATGTTTCAAAATAAATATTTTAGTGACTCTTTATAAATAACTCAATTATAAACAGATAAATATTTTGTTGAAAAATTCTTATGAAGTGAAAAAACCTATTATCTGAATTTAAAGAAAAGCTTCATTAAAAAGAAGATTGAAAATTGAATCGATTAAAATAAGCATAACAATAATTTATTGGTTTCTATTCGTTTTTTAATTGATAACAGAACACTGAAATGTGTACATTATTATATTTTTTAAGCAGAGACTTTAAATAAAATGAGCATGGGTTTTATTGGCTTAAAACTTAGTTCACAGCCACGAGAGATACCAGTAGGGATTTGTGATAATACTGTGTGAAGAACGCCATCTCTACCATAGTCCAAGTACTATTACCGACAAGCTGCAGACTGCTGGTGTTATAGAGCTCTGAAAAATGTATGGAGATTTATTTTTCAGTTCTGTTCAGTTCCTGACTGTCAATAAGTGTATACAAGTCTTTAGGTTATGTATTTGTAATTTTTAAATGTACGTACAAGGATGTCTTTAAAAAAGTTTATGCATCCGAGAAACATTTACAGAACAGAGCCGGATTTTAAATCCCTCGCTGTATTAGATCCAGACTTTCGTCAAATTGCTATTACGGTAAAGAATCAACCATATATCAACTATCATATTGATTTATAAGTTTACTGCTTTATATAAATAAAAAGTATCATAAAAACATATTTTTCATTTAAGATTACATAATTTATTATAAGGCCATTTTCGACATATCATCATATTTAATAAAATATATTATTTTCAGGAACTGAATGGAAAAGTGCGAATCGATTTTAAGGATATAAAAAGTCTTATAACATTGACAAAAACCTTATTGAAACATGATTTTAAGTTGGATGTAGAAATCCCACCTATAAAACTGGTACCGGCGTTACCTTTGAGACTGAATTATATATTATGGATAGAAGATCTTTTGAATTTTGGAAGATTTTCTATGGAAGATGTTCATGGAATTGACATTGGTATGTTTCATGTTTTTTGTAATTTCTAAAATTGGTTTCCTATGCCATCTCAATGAAAACTGTATATAAATCATAATGTAAAGTACGAGTCATCTTTTTGTTTGCAATTTAAATTTTTCTGAATTATAGGCTAACTTAAATCCTGTCAGTTTTCTGAATTTATATTTAGATTTTATAAAGGAAAGAATCCAGTAACACTTTCTATAAAATGTTTATATAAACTACAATAATCCAAATTTTAATAAGATTTTTCATTATAAAAATAAAATACTGCATTAGAGTATTAAAAAATAGTTTTATTAGTAATAATAATTAATTGCAGACAAGTTATAGAATTAATAACCAAGAGGTGTAATTTGTTAAATAATTGTTCATTATTGGCTCTGACAATAGAACACTAAGTCTCAATGTTCAAAGTTTATTCAACTAATTTTTTTAATATTCAAATAATCAAGTGCAGCAATTTTGGAAACTTTTTGTGAGAAAACAAAATGAGAAAATAATATGGTTAGACAATTTTATTTGTCATATATTAAACCACAAACTCTTCCCATAGAAACTTCACTGTATATATTTGAATATACATTTTACAGGTGTTGGTGCAATTTGTATATACCCTCTTTTAATTGCCCAGCAGAATAAGTGGAAAATGACTGGCAGTGAAATAGATCCAGTAAGTTTCCAGTTTTGCATGGAAAATGTAAAAAGGAACAAATTGGAACACTTAATAAAAGGTAATAAATTAATTTAATTAATTAATTTAATACTTGTTCACTGTACAACTAAATTATCGATTTTAGACCATAATTAATCAATTAATATTTATGTTATAGTAAAATTAGTGAATCCTGATACAATTTTAACAGAAATATTAACCGAGAAAGATAATTTTACATTTGTCATGTGCAATCCACCATTCTTCAAAACTGATGATCTGACAAGGAACAGAAAGAACCCTCCAAGAAATGCAGCTACAGGATGTGAACGAGAACTTATTGTAGAAGGGGGAGAACAGAAATTCATTTCAAGATTAATTGATGACAGTTTAGTATATAAAGATAAAGTGAAAATTTACACTACGATGTTTGGTAGAAAAAACACATTAGGCTTTGTGAAAAGAGAATTAGCGAAAAGAAATATCACAAATGCGACATGGACGGAGTTTTGCCAAGGTTACACAAAAAGGTTGGTTATTCCTGAATAGAGTAAGATAAATTTTATCAACTGATATTTCGGATATTGTGAATAAATATATTTGAACAGACATAATCTGTTCAAATATGAATTAAAGAAAATACAAATTATATAATAATATAAATATTAAGTTATATACAATTTAAACAATTACTTAATTAGATGGTTTTATAAGAAAAAAAAGTTTTCCACATTGTGTAATCATGCTACTTTGTTTCTCCAAAAATAGATGGGGTTTGGCTTGGACTTTTCTTCCAGAAGAAACGATAAATTTATCGAAAGCACCTGTTATTAGAACGAAAACTGAAGTCTCCAGAAAAAATAAGGATTCTTCGTGTTCAATAACATTTCCTGAAACAAACCAATTGAACTCTTTATATGAGTTACATAATTTATTTAAAAACATTGTAACTGAACTGAATGTAAGTATAGTAATAATTTAGTCATCATAAATGAAACAAAATAATCAAGTTAATACTAAATTATTAATTTTCTAGGTGGAAACCAAACTTCTCGACTTTGACGATGAATATTGCGAATGTTATGCTTATGTATTAACAGCGTATGAAGATAGTTGGTCACATGCTCGTCGAAAACGAAGAATAGCTATGAGAAATGAAGTTGATGTTAAAAAGAAATGCAGTGATGACCAAAGTTCATCACACCATACAAGTGACTTGAGTCAGGAATTAGCGACTGAACAAATGAGTGATTCTACCAAAGAAGCACAAGAAAAGACTATTTATCTGAAATGCAATATTCTACTTCAGGAAATTGAAGGAAACGATGAAGAGGGAGAAGAGGAAACAAAGGATCAGTTGAGAGTCTGTTTTATTTTTGAGGAGGGAAGCGGTGGAAAACAAGCACTGGAAACCTTGCGACAGTACTTCATTAACAAGTTGAATGTACGGGAAATGGTTTCTAAAGCGAATCCGGACAGGAAAAAGAAGAAGAAGAAGAAAAAGAAGAAAAGCAACGAAGTGGATGAAAGTTCAGTGATAAAGATTTAAAGGACGAATGTTGCAATATTGTATATTTGCATATTCCGAAATGACTATAATATAATACAGTATCGATAATTTTAATATGAAGTCTGTGGTAATTGTACTTGCAATTATAATATGAATTGCCGAAAAGTGAAACCAAGATTCTGTCCTTAAATGTTTGCACAATGTAAGTAGTGAATTTATATAGAAATGTACATATTTAATTAAATATAAATAAATGTATATTTATAGAAATATTTTCGACACTGTTTCCTGTATATTTCACTTGCTATACCTCCCCTCATATTTAAATGATAGTGTAATGCATTATTCTATTATAAAAACATGTTTCTCAAGAAAAAATACCAAAGATGTTTCAAAACCCTGGTAAAAAGGAAAATATATTGATAGTATATTGGCGCAATATATTCCTGATAGTATATTGGCGCAATATATTCCTAATATATTTCGATGCCCACTTGTGATTACTTCGTGATCATAAATAGATGATCAAAAAATGATGATAAATCCAATCCAGCCTGGACTCACACTGTGTTGTAATGGAGATACAACTGTTCTAAAGAATCGACAAAATGGACTACATTCAACTAACAAACTGTAAGAATCACAAAATACCATTTATTTATCACATATTAAATAAATTACACAGCAAATTTCAACAATTTATCTATCATACAAGTTATATTTTATCATTGCTTATGAACAATCTCAATATATAAGACAAAACTTAATTAAATCCTTTACATCGTTGAAAATTAACAGATGAATGAAAAAATTCATCATTAATAAATGTTTACACCTGTCAGTACTATCTATAATTTTCCGATAATTATTTGTTTAAAGTAATTGATCAAATCTGCGAAGTTACTTAAATGCACTCTTACCCTGTTAAAAATGAGGTATTAAAACGTTTTGAAATCTTAACCGTTAGACCACGGCGACTTCTGACGTATAAAGAATCTTTCTCATTAAATGAATCTCCCATGTTATAAGTGATATTTTAAAAACGGCATTTGCGGACAGAAGTCGCCTTGGTCGAGTGGATAGGATACTGGCCTGAGAACTTCGAGGTTCCGAGATCGAATCCTATTTGTTGGACTTTTTTCATCGATAATTTTACTTCGATTTCGTATCTACGTAATTTATACGGAAAACGGAGACAATAACCGCATTGAAACGAATCGCTATGGATAAAAATGCGTAATCTTTACTGTGATGCGTTGATATGTGTGAATATGACCGTATACGTAAAGGATAATACATTTTCTAATAATAAGTAAATTTGGGAATACGTTTCAATATGTTTCCAATATCTTTTAAAATGTTTTAATACATAATTTTTAACAGGGTATTTAATCTATTTATAATTTCATTAGAATTAAATTATTAACTTCACATTTGCAAATATGTGAAATTTATAATTACCAAGATAAATTATAAATTTTCATTCAAGTAAATGAAAATAATGTTTATGATAAATATGATGGTATAAATGACGAACTCTTAAAAACTGTTGAATATTTATTTCCGTAGAAAAAAACCCATTGTAATTAAAAAAAAATATTTTTGCAGACTCACATTTAATATATATTATTAGGTATTATACACTGTGTGCTGAATTAATAGTATTATCTGAAACTGGGTAGCTTTTACAGTAATTATTGTCCAGTTTACACTAGTGTTTAAAAACTGCCTTTCTGATAACAGACTTGAGGATTCAGATGAAATGTCTCAAGATTGGTCTACTGACTGGCCTGAAATCAGTCTGGTGGTAACCCTATTATTAAAGCATATGGGATTATGAAATATTCATGCAAGAAGTGCGATTAGCACTATTATTATAAATATTTTAATTTTATACTACTTCAGTGGGGTGTTTCGTAAAATATTCTGAAGAATATTTAGGAGACAAGTAACTTTATAGTCAGTATTGCATGTTTCACAATAAATTCAACACTGGCCTTAGTATATATAGCATCTTGAGGGTAATCAACTAAATTGATAATTAAACAATTAACTTATGAGAGGAAAGATTCCGAATATATAATTTAATTTTCAATTCCACTATATTCTGTTCTGTTCCAGTGATTTTTAATGTTTTCAACGATAAATTATAACTTTTAAACAAATAATTAGTTTTTATTCAATGTCACCATCTGTATTTAAACATACAAACATGAAATCTTCTACACGGAAAAATAAACATCACTGACTAATGTATATCACATCACTCGGTGATATCGAATCGAATGTATTTCTATTAGAAATACAAAAACATCAAAGAAGAAAAAGCAAAAATTCTAATTTTCTTCTTTGTTTACCTTTGGTGTTTTTTTATTTCTATCCTATTCGACATCACACTGTATTTGCGGGAGTATATGAACTGCTTTTAAGGTTGTTATGTCATGAAGGTTCGTATAATTAGGGTGCCAAATGAAAATATGGTCATATTAATTTATTCATGTTTTATTATTTCATCAGAGCATTAGTTTGATTGTTTCTTGGTATAATAAATGTGATTTTCCTATTAATTGCATACGAAAATGAAAAAAGATATTTTTTGTCAATTGTTGGTTTTCGTGGAATTTTTGGAATTTTAATGATTTATGTAAACATTTCCACCTTATATAGTCAATTTTGATTTGATATTGTTCACATGGAGTTCTGTGAAATCGTTTTTCAAATGTTATATACAACATTTCATTAATTGTTCATGATTTATGAATAACGAGAAAACAAAAAATAAGAGTTTTATAAAAATTTAAATTTGGGTTCTTCGAATATTATAATTTAATTTGTCAAATTTTCAAGCAATTCGACTACGCAAAATCGAGATATTCGATGTTGAAGTTTCATTAAAACACATGGCTAGTATCACTATATATATATCATTTTTCAGCAATTTTAGCATCCAATATCTCCGCTTCTATGTAGTCAAATCAAAAT
>JABFPB010005515.1:0-13208 GCA_022817645.1 Ceratoteleas bidentatus
TTGCTTGTGTGATACAAGGGACGTGTCTTGTCACATCAAGGGCTGTATGTTGAATGAATGAATGTTAGCTTCGAGTGTATGTTGCATATTATATTGCTCGTTGTCATGGTGAAACTTTGAATCGAATGGAACACTATGAATATATAACACGTATTTTAAACAACGAAATATATTACATAAATATTGAAAAATTACAATTAATTTATGTATTTAATTTATGAAAATATAAGAGCCATGAGCGCTACGCGCTCCAACTCCCCGGAAATCCATGGTGCTCAGAAGAAGTGTTATAAATATGGTTTTTATCGTTTCCTCACCACTTTGTAGTAGATAAAACGGTGCGTTTTTTATAGTGGTATATATATTCCTCGCACCGTTGCCGATGCGAGGAATCGAAGTCCATTCGTTCAGATTCTGAACACCAGTTCGTTCATCAGATTCTCGAACTCTATCTGCGTGACGTTTGGTGGTGCCTATACGCTATACACATAGATGCCTTCCACTCTGGCCTAGGAGAATCCAGTTCTGAGTGTGCGCTGCGTTTCCTGGACAAATATCCTTCCACTCAGCCAAATTGCCGCCCGCTCAACACGTCGGGAACCCAGGAACGCGAGCCTACGATGTCCCTGTACTGCTCCGATATAATAGCGACGATTTCGTCCAGATCTCGCAAGGTTTGCATCAGTAAGTCTTGCGCTGCCTCGCAGTGGTTTAGGTTTAGCTGGAGGATTTTCATTTTCTACCAGCCGCTCCCTTCGCCGCTGCTTTGTGTGCAGGACACACAAAGCTCCCCGTTGCATGGTTCCTGCTGTTTGTACACAGAACGCATTTTGGCTCCACACTCTTGCAAGACGCACGATTGTGGCCAGCCTCACTGCAACGAAGACAACACTTGGACCTGTCCGTCCCCTTACAGTTCCGCGCCAGGTGCCCGAAAGCCCAACACCTGTAGTACTTCTGCACATCGATCTTCTCCCGTACGCGATAGTTGACCCAACCTATCCGCACACGGCCTTTTCCCACCGCTTTCAGGTCACGGATTTCGAGCGTCGTCTCGTCAGTCCGGGTCACAATGCTCGCAGAGTCGCCCAGCTTCCGGGAGATAGCCGCCAACACCTCAACGAATGTAGCAGACTTTTCCAGCTCCAGCAGCAGGTTTCCAGCCGCAAATATTTTCACCAGCGCATGGTAAGTAAGGGGGAGGGCCGGAACGCTGAGAACGGGTATACCCTCGGTTAATCTAACCTACCCCAGTTCCCCAGGGCCCAGCTACCGCTTTACCAATCCCGGAATACACGAACGAACTGGCGCTCGCCTGAAGCAACACGGATTTCGATCTCCGTATCCAATACGTACTTCCTGATCAGGGCCCGAAGGGGCTGGCTACTGGTCGTACGCTGCAGTTACCACGTCGGCAGAGCAAGCTCACATCAGCCCCGTAGGGCACTCTCTGTGGACTACAACGCAGACCGACCGTTGTTGGTTTTTCTCGGGGTGGCCTTCCCCCAGTCTGTTGGTCCGCGAGAGGTATTTTATTTCTCTGCTGCCCTCTGTTGCTAGCGAGCGACTCCTCTATCCGTCACCCAAGGACGCGCCACGTAGGGATTATAGACTCCCCCCGCGGCTACAGACACCCCAAGGAGGGCTGCGGCCGGTGCCTTATTTACAGCAGATTGTGTCTAACTCGATCTGGATTGGTCCCAAGTACTTGTAGCCATTTCTGGCTGCAAGGATAAATTCAGCGTCACCGCCTTCCTCCTCAGCCTGCATCCTACAGTAATGACCACATTTTCCCAAGTTCCGCTTCAGACACAAGTGGTGCCGCTTTTCAGGCGGTGGTGTGTGTGTGTGTGCGTGCGCGCGTGCGTGCGTGCGTGCGTGCGTGCGTGCGTGTGTGTGTGTGTGTGTGAATGGCTTTTGTTTGTAAGGGGGGAGATACTTTTCATATAGACATTTAAAAGGGGTTTAATAAAGTACAAAGCTTCGTTTTCGGAGAATTTGAAGGCTCGACGATCGCAGTGAATCTCGCCTTTTCTGATTCTGTTCTCAAGCGTTCTGGTTGCGTGGCTCAGAGCATTGACGAGGTCAGTTTTGAAGACTCGATGAGAATTCTCTGCAGTTTGGATCCAGGGGTTTAAATTTGAGATTGACCTGTGGGATCGAAATAAGATGAAAATATTTCGTGCGATAATTCTTAAATCTATGTGAGTTAGTGTGTTCGCTTGTGTTCTTAAAATTAAGTTTCGTGGTGTCGCGACTGTGCTATGGCGTAGGAAATTTCGTAGGTAAATTTGAAAAAAATATGGCGTTTCCTCATATTTGTTTATTTAATTTCGGTGCCTACGGCACTCTCCTCCTGTTAGAATTTGACGTCCTCGACAGATGTAGTAAAAAAGGGGGGGGGACTTTTTACTTGTAAACCCTTCTAGGTGTGTAGTGTTGGCTGCTTGTACGTGAAAAAGTACGGCGTTATCCGAATCGCGTTAGCTATGCGGCGTATGTGTTATTCTTTTCCAGCCGAAAGCTATTCTTGTCATTCACGATATTGACCGGTGGTCAATATCGTGTTAGCCCAAAATCAGGCTATTTTTATTGCTCACAATTGTTTTATTGAGGGGGTCGAAAATTATAATATTTTTCCGAAATCCCGAATGTATCTCATCCCGAAAGACCGAGAACATTCCGTCGTACCGGTCAATTTAAATTGCGAGTTCAATATACGCAAGCGCGATCAAAACATTAGAACAAATACAAACACCGCGCGCCGAAAAATAGTCAGTATTCCGTAATTGGCCTATTACTCCGAAGAGTCATCGTGCTGACCGCCGCTCGTAAGCGGCCCGCGGGAATAAGTGCGCGCGTACCGGGAGAGTCGCGACCGTGAACCGCCGAAACTGACTCGAGCGTATCGCGACCGAAATCTACCCGATCACCGCTCGTTAGTGGCCGCGATGTCGAAGTGCGCGTAAGGTGTCTGGCTTGCCGCGTATGTTGCAGGTGATGGACATCGGAAGCCAGGACGGAACCCACCACGCTGAACGCCGAAGGACACATATGAGTATCAGGGCTCCCAACTCGCCTCTCCCCAGTACCATTCTCCCATCCCGGGATCCGAATATATTAGTAGCTCGTTGGGGAAATTTTTACCGCGAGTGTCGCGTCGCGAAATAAGTGCCGGTTCCGCGCGTACAAGTGGCGATATTAGGCTCACGTTGGGCTATCGCGATTTTATTTGTATTTTCACGGCAACCGTCGGGCCGTTTTAAAGTTAAAGTTCAGCCACCTCGTAGGCCCCCCTGATAGCGAAGAAATCCGTCGCCGCAACTAAAATCAGAGATTGGTTGGGCGCGGACAATTAGGACCAAAATATTGGGGAGGAAAATTATGGTCATTTGACCGTTATAAATTCAAAATTGGCTTTGTGCTTATAGCACGTATTCGGTCGTTTGACCGCTATTACTCATTATTACAAAGCAAACAGGCATTCGCCTTTCCCACCGTTGTGGGCCCGTTCATTATACAAAAATCAAAGTATAAAATCGTGTTTTCGTCAATTAATTAAAATTAAATAATAATTTCGCGCGCGGGTAATTTGCACTCGTAAGTGCGGGAAAAATCCCAGCAACATTTATACAGTCCATTATTCATACAATATTAAACACCGGGTATTGTCATATCAAGAGGCATTGGATTTTTCTTTGGCAAAATTGCAATGTCCTGGATTGAGCGAACTGAAATGTGTTATGGTTCATTCTTTGGGTCGTCAATTCGAATCTTCCCTGAAACGCGAACTGGGCAGCCGAAAGGCATGTCTTCTTGAAACTCTCCATCGTTTGTTAAAATGACATTCAGTTGTAGAATCCATCTGTCAGGGCTCCTACATAGCAACCACTCGAATAAGCCAGTTTTTCAAATGGCATATATATATATATAGCCGCATACATCTGGAAATTTTTTTATAAAAATTTAATTATATTTGTTTTTTAAACAGAAGTGAAATTATAGTGAATTGAGTTTACCTGCTTCAATCTTGAATTGTTTGCAACATTTTAAATATACCAATTTCTAAATAAGTTGTGTTCTCTTGTATTTGCATTTCAAATGGACATTTAACACCTTTTAAGAATTCTGGTTTATACGGCAATTTGGGCTTTATTCGTTGGAAAGTGTAAACCTAAATTACATCAATCTGTGGATGTATATAACAAAAATATAAATATTTCAAACTAAATAAACTAAAAAAACAATCAAAACAAAAAAACAAACAACGCACTCATTGTAAATGAATAGTTACATTGAAAATCACAAATAAATGGATAAATAGGTCGATTACCCCACCTCCCCTCCCTAAGAAAGGTTTTTTAAACGTTTTATTAAACATTCACAGAACGTTATTGAAATTTGACCATTTAATGAACGTTGAATAAACGTTTAATAAACGTTTTAAAGCTTGTTATAGTGTAAAAATTTGTAAATATATCCGTTGCAGAACATTTTTGCAACTATCTCCATTGTAAATAAATTGATAAATGTCTTATTATTGAGAATAAATGTACAAAAAATATATTATGAATGAAAATTTGCCGCGCCAACCAGCTTTATCTGTTCTTGAAATTTAGTTGCCAGTTTATTCTGACAGTATACGGAGTATACTGCCAGAATAAATTGGCTATACTAATCATTCACAGTAGGCGTGTATGCCACGCCTTCTGTGAATGATTTTGTTGCGCGAATCATTGATAGCAAACGACAGAAAGTTTGAAAACAGTTGTCAAAGTAAATAATAAGCAAATAATCCACAATACAGTGGTATGTATATATTTATTGCAGTTTATAACTGTATTTATTTATGACTAAACAATGGAATATAGAATACTGAGGAAAATGTTGTCCGATTGTTGCATTCAAGTTACGCATCCATAATATTTGATAGTTCTGCTGATACCTTTTACATTATATTATAATCATCATTTAAAAAAGTCTTAGTCTTCGACACGTTCAATTCTTTTCATATGCAATTATCTTCTCAAAATCTAACATAGAGTGCGTTTTTGTTGATTCTAACAGGAACTTCTGAGCCGTTGATTGTGAAAAGTGATCAACATCAACTCCAGTTGCATACACGCCTACTGTGAATGATTTTGCTGCGCGAGTCTTTGATAGCAAACGACTGTAAGTTTGAAAACAGTTTGTCAAATTAAATAGTAAGCAAATAATCCACAATATAGTGGTATGTATATATTTATAAAAGTTTATATTTGTATTTATTTATGACTAAATAATGCTTATTAGAATACTAAGGAAAATGTTGTCCGATTGTTGCATCCATAATATTTCATAGTTCCGCTGATACATTTTACATTATATTATAATCATCATTTATAATCATCATTTAAAAAAGTCTTATGTCTTCGACACGTTCAATTCTTTTCATGGGCAAATTAACTTCTCAAAATATAACATAGAGTGCGTTTTTGTTGATTCTAACCGGAACTTCTGAGCGTTTCGTTGAGGGAGGGATCAACATGAACACTGTCATTTGGTCATCGTGCAAAGAAACCACATTTTTTAAGTGCAAAATTGGACGAAATATAAAAAAAAATGCAAGCCATTTTTCGTAGCATCCAATCGAGCAAGTTAATACTAACACAGTTCAAGTCATTTCGTTTATAGAACACACATTATGACTCAAAATGTGCTTGTCGGAGGCAATTCAAATTATACGCATACAACTGCTCACCATTCAAGTATGCATAATATGTCACAAATTAAACATAATTGTGTGTAGTTTATTCATACCTGTATAATAATATCCTTATACGCTCGTCCAATCCGTCACGGTTAATCGAACGTAGTCCAACTCATCAGCGTTCAATGCAACAACAATTCGATATATCGACATCTCGACCGGAAGGAGCGACAAGGCGCGGAAAATTTGAAATCGAACGCTCCACTTCGACCAAGCGCTACAAGATGGTGCTGGAAGTCTCTTGGCAGGCGCTGTTCGAATCATTTTCTAACCACAGTCTAACCAAAATAATTTGAATTAGTGTTAGTTATAGTTAGTGTGTTTTTGATTAACCTTATCAATAGGTCAAATTGAAACTTGTAACAAGATGGAAAACGAAAGAAACGTTTATAAATAAGCTTTCATAAAAAACATGTTCGCATTTTTAGAACATTTCCCACCGTGAAAAAATTCATTGTTTTAAACAAACAAATAGCAATTTGATTTGAATAATTGATCATGATTTATCACCTTCTATCAATATTTAACATATTTATCATTATCTGATAATCACTAAACTGTATTATGAGTTTTTTACTTTGAATTTGTTTAAAAATACAATGAAATGCCTACGGTAAGCACGATCAGTAATTTACGTTCAATTTGTCTTATGTCGAAATACATATCCCAACTACGGATCAATATTGTGCCAAGTTTGTGCTACTAGTGAAATGAACTCATCTTGAGACCAGCGTTAAGCCCCTTGTTTCATAATCATTGGGCCCCCGTGTTAAAGGTTCCTACAAATTCTAATCATTAAAATAAGATAGGAATCTCTTGTGATTTTGAAACGGGAATTTACAAGAAAATTCAAAGAACATCTTTCAGTATAGCCTTCGAATTCCTTGTAAATTTCTAATAGACGGAAACATTTAGTTTATTGTAGGAAGTTACTAAAGAAAATATCAGGAATCTATAGGAAATGTTTAATGAATTATAAAGAAAAAGTGTATAAACATTTTTCTTTTTTGGATATCTCAAAATCTATGGGGAATTTGCATTTTTGACGTCAAAAACAAAAGAAAATAGTAAAACGAAAATACGACTGATCCCCAAAATACATATATGAAAAAATTTTTTTTTCTAAAAAAGCACCTCTGTGATTTGAACCGAAAAGCACCTCTGTGTTTTTCGAGTACGCATCAAACACTTTACCACTGGGCCAAAGTGTTAATATAAATTACAAGAAATCTTTTGCTTAGTAAAATGCTACTAGCAATATTGTACGCGATTTAACTAAGCAAAAGATTTCTTGTCATTTATCGTTATTTAGAAAAAAAAAATTTTTCTTATTACATTTTGAGGATCAATTGTATTATCGTCTTACTATTTTCTTTTGATTTTGACGTCAAAAATGCAAAATTCCCCATAGATTTTGAGATATCCAAAAAAGAAAAAATGTTTATACACTTTTTCGTTATAACGAATTCATTAAACATTTCCTAATTTTTTTTTTAGAAACTCCTTACAGTAAACTAAATCTTTCCGTCTATTAGAAATTTACAAGGAATTCGAAGGCTATATTGAAAGACTTTCTTTGAATTTCCTTGTAAATTCCCGTTTCAAAATCACAAGAGTTTCCTATCTTATTTTAATGATTAGAATTTGTAGGAACCTTTAATAAGGGCCCCAGATTGCACCCCCCAATAATTTTGCTTACCGTGATTGTCTACCAGGACCAATACTGCGCCGCTAAGATTTTACTCCAAAGGTACTTGGTCCCCGGAATTGTTATCATCAAGGATGGTGTAAATAATGAGTATAGGGATATCGGGAAATTGTGTTTCAGTCCATATGTAGTACATTTTATTTAAACATTTGAACATTGACACGTATAGCTGGTATAAATTGTATCGAATGTAAATAATTGACGTAGCGCGGTGATGAATTTTAACAGTTTTATTTAGTATATTTTAATCGTCCGGATAATAACGCCTCTGCACAAGGGGTAGTGGTGGATGCCATTGCGAACTGGATCCAAAGTGGCCCACTCGTCGCAGCAACAACGGTCGAAAGTGTACGAAACCGTATCGGAGTGAGAGGAAAGAGGGTTAGCCAATCAAATTGAAAATCGTTCTATGTGTGCGTGAAATGTCATCTAAGGCTTCATTTCATTCGGTGGTTGAGAACAAACATAACCTCTAAATTGAAAGGTGCGAAATATATGTCAGTGAAGGGGATATACTTATCAACCGTTGAGGGTTAGTAGTATATTCACTGGCGTAACTAACTCTTTTCAAAATATACAAGCAAAAAAAAGCTTATTTGGTATAAACTGATTGAAATATTTAAAAATTCCCGGTTGACAACAAAATTGCCGGTTATTTCCCGGTTTTTCCCGGTTTTCTCGGTTGATAGACACCCCGTGTTGCGAGTTCCTACAGATTCCGAAAAAAAAAAATTTATTTCGGAATCACTAGGAATTTTGAAACGGAAAATGCATTAATGTAGTAGGAATTTACCGAATACAATTAAGAAGTTGCCCAAATATATTAGGAACACACACCGTCCACATATTCAGGGACTGTATTCGGAAATGTCGTTCATGTATCGGGGAATTTCCCAGCATGTGTTTATTTGTAATTTTCCGAAATCAATTAGGAAATTTCCAAAGTAAGACTCCGTCAAAACTTACTAGGAAATTTACTGTACATATCAGGGTATTAGTCTGATTGAATATTCGGAATTTTTCGAAATCAATTAGGAAATTTCCAAAGTAAAACTCCATAAAAAATTACTAGAAAACTTACTATACATATCAGGGAATTAGTCTGACTGTATATTCGGAATTTTCCGAAATGAATTAGGAAATTTCCAAGGTAATACTCCGTCAAAACTTACTAGGAAATTTACTATATGTATCAGGGAATTAGTTGGACTTTATACTCGGAATTTTCAGAAATCAATTAGGAATTTTCCGAAATAAGACCGTCAAAACTTATTACAATAAATATCCCAACGATGTGCCATCGATATTACTATGCCATTGGGTGCCTTAGGTTTTCCCACTAGTGACTACCTATTGGAATGCGATAAAATCCATCAGTTGCCATTGGTCAATGGCACACTGCATGTGACATAAAATCGCCGGTCTCACCAAAAACGATGACTCATCCTATGGCACAACGTATCCAAAGGGACCGCCGTGTAGCATCACGTACTATCCTATAGTGAATATCCCTTTTACATATAAGTATTTAATTTATCAATTTAATTTAATGCGATATCACGCGAAATGGCGCCGCAGTCGAAAGAGTCACTGCCACAGCTGATCAGCAGAAAGAAACTTTCTGATTAACAGGAACCCTGCTATGGCCCGTCTTAGCAAAGAAGTTCCATCGAACTCGTTCAGCAAGCACACAGGGAGACGTGCACAGCACCACTGTGCACGACAGACACATTCGAAGGTGGCCTAGTTGTATGTGCACAATGAACAGTGAGACAGGAAATCTCTTTTTGTAAGCTCCATCCGCTTAATTTATTTAGTTGTTAATATTTTAGGTTTATAGGAATTAAGTCTTTGTATATGTGTCCCCCAATATTCGTGTTCACCTCTGAGGGCGTCAGTCCCAAAGGTGCACGGTATTTCATTTTTCATTCAGTCACTGGGAGAGCTCAGTTCCTCAGTTTAACTCCTTATTCCCAGAGAACGCACCTCTGGGGAGCTGAAAGCAAAATTCATTGAAATGTCGTATGATGCTTACACGGCGTGTGACCATATTATATGTATTACAACTCATGATACGTAAACGCTGTTAAATTTGTCATCTTCCTCTTGAAAGTTAGACATTTCAAAATGTGGTGACAATGCAAATAGTTATTTTATTAATTTTAAAAGTGCTCGATCAATTCGAAATGTATTGTTCAGTTTGATAGTAACGTGTTTTAAGGGATCTGGTATTCGCGCGTCGTCTTTAACAGCATTATTCGGTGACCGTGCAGATCATATATGCACGGTCACCGAAACACATGTGCCGCGGTAGAGGTATGTCGACGGTTACAAGACGAAATTACCCGGATAGTCAGATTGTAAATTTGTAAACTTGTTAAACGTTTTTAAGACGTTTTAGCCTATTAAGGCAAAAGTTTCATCAATACGTTTTAAATACGTTTTGAAATATTTCACAAAGATCGTTTAAAAAACGTTTTTAAAACAGCCTGAAATACTTTAAAAACGTTCCACAAAACGTTTTAAAAACGTTCTTAAACCTAGGAAAGCGAACATTTTGACGTTTAAAAAATTTTCAAACTGACGTTTTAAAAACGTTACGTTCTTAAGGGAATCGATATATAATCAAGCGGGGTTAACTAATAAAATCTCAACAAAATCTCAAATAAAAGGCAACACACCCCTTTGCCACACGAACAGCCGGTTGCATAGGGGATGTCAGATAAGATACAGGGGTAATTTCATCGCAACAAAATCGGTCAGGATCGCGAGGATAGGCCTCGGACCACACAAAAATCTTACTAAAACTTCACCATAATTTAACAACAAACTAACACCCAAGGTCCAGCCAAATTACCCCGCGAAACCGAACTGTTCCGTGAAGCGGGACATCCCAGTTATTATTGCGCAACGGGATTCCAGGTCTTCGCTATCCTATGGCGGGAATTTCAAATAACCGAAAACTAACCTCAATCTACTAACAAAATCCAAATTTTCATACTAATTTTACTCAAATTAAATCCAAGAAAAATTTACATGTCTCACCAAATTTTATTTCTAACTAAACTTAATCTCGCAATTTTTGTCCGAACAAAATGGCCGACAACTATAACTTTCCAAAGATCCAAAATTATTAAACAAATGTGGCTCGCCGCCACATATCCGCTAAATTAAACCATTTACAACGCAAAATTAACCACAAAATACCTACAAACTAATGCTACTCGAATTTTGGACCCAGACGCAATATTATGCCCTCGCTACGCGAGATGTAAGGGAGTGAGATGTTCGCATTATTCCCTTTTCCAGCCAGGTAAGAGAGAAAACCACCCAAAGACTTATCCGAATAAAATCCAATTAACAACGTAGTACAACTAATTCCCAACGGTTAAAATTCCAGGTGTGATTCGCCGCCACATACCCGACAAACTACCCAATTCGCACCTACGCTAAACTTCCCAAATTTACAACAAGACGGAGTTCCAATCTCGCACCTATGCTCAAAACTTCGTAACTACCAAACAGACCCGATTTACCAAAAATCCCAATCCCAAAACGCCCGGATTCCCCTCAAACCTTTGCGACGATACGATTTTTCTCAATGGCGGCGGTCCGCGCCACGAGGGCCGCTCTGGCGACGGGAGCTCAGGGGTGACGGTGCTGGCCGCTTTTTCCCGCTCCAAGGTCCGGTACTCGAGTAGGACGAAGGAGACGTGCGATCCCACGAAGCGCCGTCCGACGCCGCGCCGTTGCCCCCTCCACTTCCGTCGTCCTTCACTAGCAATTCCTCGTAGGGGAAATACCTTCCGCTGACGTCATGGTTGGACGTTCGGACGCAACTTCGATGATGCCGCGGGAAAGTTTGAACGCCCGCAGCTCGCGCCCACTGAACCTACTGTCTTTGCCCATTTACAACCCCGGAACCGGGCCCGGTTCCCTACCAGGGTAACGGCAACCCCCAACTTCCACCGGGACTTATGTTCGACGACAGCGGGTGCCTTGAACCCCCTGGCTTATCCTCCAGAAGGGCGGCGTTGTCCGCGGCTGCGAGACGACAGATGGTGAGCGGCCGACGGCCACGGCCCTGGCTCGCCGCCGAAGGGTGGCACAGCCCCTGATTACACGGGAGCGGCAGTGGTCCAGCCGGAGACGCCAGGCGAGGAGCATGGTGATGGCCGAAAATACAGGTGGATGAAGGCGGCCGCGACGAGATGAATGCAGCTGATGGTGGTCCAGATGCTACAAGAGAAAGGGGCGGCCGGAAGGCAGTGGCGGCTCGAGCGACTCGGTCGGGACGGCAGAGAGGCGGGCGGGGGGCGGGATGACGCTGCGTGGCTCCAAGGTGATGGTGGAACTGGGACGGTGGCATGTCCCGCTGATGATGTCATGTCCCGCGTTGGAGCTCCCTCCTGTTTGCCAGAACAGGCTGACGAGGTGCGCCATATATTGCGAGGGCTGAAACGCGCACAACACAGTAAGGCCCAATTCGAAAATAACAATGCAACATAATAAGAAAAGCAGAACAAAAATAATTGCCAAAACAAAATAAATGAGAAATAAAATAAATCGCAAAAATAATTTTAACCCAAAATAACTCGCAATAACCCAAACGTCAATATTGCTCACATGAGAACCAAACTTTCCCACAGACAACAAAAAATTAACACACAAATTAACACACAAATTAACTGCCCCAACACAGGAATCGCAAGGCTCAACTTTTAATAACGCATGATCGAGAAAGTTTTGTTTTTGCGATTTTTTGTCGTCTGCTACAAAAAATCGCGAAAACACAAATTTCTCGATCATGCGTTATTAACAGTTCTAATTTGTCAGCTAAACATATTCTCCCAGAATCACAGAATGTCGCCAAGGTCAGTTTATCGTAAAATTATTATTCGTACATTTTAAAGAATTATTATAAAATTATTATTCGAGCCCTTTGATATTGCCTGATTCTTTGATTTTATATCTTTTTTGCCTAAAAAAAGAGGACAAGGGCAGATTAAAGGGCTCTAAAAATGAATTAAAATATTAATTTTAGATCATTTTTAGTTTATTTTCATATCATATAATGATTTTTTATAATTTTTTTTAATTTTTCAAAGCTATTTGAAACTATAAATCGAGGGCAAGGGCAGCTGAAAAGGCTCTAAAAATGAACTGAAATATTAGTTTTAGTTCATTTTTAGTCTAAAAAATGAATTAAAATTTTTTTTTCGGTTTTCCGAAGGTTTTCCGAAGGTTTTCCGAAGGTTTTCCGAAGGTTTTCCGAAGGTTTTCCGAAGGTTATCCGAAGGTTATCCGAATGTTTTCCGACGGTTTTCCGACGGTTTTCTAACGGTTTTCCGACGCTTTCCTAACGGTTTTCCGACGCTTTTCTAATGGTTCTCTGACGGATTTCTGAATATTTTCGGATGTTCTGAAGGTTTTAGGTTTTCCGAAGGTTTTCTGAAGGTTTCCGAAGGTTTTCCGATGGTCTTCCGATAGTTCTCCGATAGTTTTCCGATAGTGTTCCGATGGTTTTTTCGGGTTGTTTTCCGTAGGACTTCTGAAGGATTTCTGACGGTTTTCCGAAGGTTTCCGAAGGTTTTCCGAAGGTTTTCCGAAGGTTTTCCGCAGGTTTTCCGAAGGTTTTCCGCAGGTTTTCCGAAGGTTTTCCGCAGGTTTTCCGCAGGTTTTCCGCAGGTTTTCCGCAGGTTTTCCGCAGGTTTTCCGCAGGTTTTCCGCAGGTTTTCCGCAGGTTTTCCG
>JABFPB010005516.1:0-13213 GCA_022817645.1 Ceratoteleas bidentatus
AGTACAAATTACTAAGAAATATAGTAATTTGTACTGAAAAGGAAGCCTCGTCCCCGGATTACTATACAATGTAGTAAAAAGTTACGCAATATTTTTCTCCGTGTACTCATTCAAAGTAACGTCTGATTTCGACGTTTCTACACGTATATTCTCCCTTAAAAAAACGTTATTATTTTTTATTCAAATTACAAATTTATTTGATGAAAAAATTTATTCCACATTTTAATAATGTTACTTTTATGTTACTTGTATTGCAAATGTTGAAAATTTTATATTCATAAATTTCTTAATTTAATTTAATAAATTAATCAATTTATATCCATTTATTTCATGCACACAATCAAGGTTTTAGTTTATTTATATTTTAATTGAATTAATTTTTTAAATATTAGTTTAATATTGTAACAAATGATAAATAATTATGTTTTTTAAATTTTATTTTGTAATAATTTATTTAATTTCGCACTGTTCAACGTTAGAACGTACATAAATTTATCTGCGAAGACGTCATTTCATTTATGCCGATAACCAATTCGAATTTCTCTTACTTACCAAGGTCAGTATTTTACTACGGCTACGTCATAAGATATGTTATTTTAGGACTTGGACGCCGCAGAAATTTAAGTGTTGACCCGTCCAGTCTAAGATCTATTGTGGATAACAATATTTTTTTAATCTTAAAATTTTAAATCTTGTTACGAAATCCATATTATTATTTCAGCGATTAACATAAAATTATTCGTTAATACTTAAATGTTACTTACCGAAATAAACATTAAAACGAATGAATAATTAGCAACTGCCTTCCATGAGTAATTCTTGTTAACTAATTTTTAATTCTTCAAGGTTCATAAAACAAAGGAGAATCATACTCTTGATTTAAAAAAAGTCGTTAAAAATGGCGATTTTAAACGACGATATTTTACGTTGATCCAATTCTTTTGTCAGAATACTCCATTTTGACCAATTTCGTTCCTCGTTGAACCATTCAGATCTTTTTTCTACCTACTCCCGCGTCGAGAGTCCCCTAAGATATATGCACGTGCTTAAAATTCCGAGCAAGCATTGCCGTTAAAGCACCGAATTTCTAAAAAATCTTTTTTCGAGGATATGTTACGTATATGTTGCAATAAAAAATAACAAAGACGATCTGTTTTTTTGGAATGGAAAAAAACTCGAACAAGAACGTGACTAAGTTGAATAGAACTGATATTTTGATTCGCAATTTTGATTGTCCAAGTATCAAGTAGTTAACTACTGCATATGCTCATCAATTAGTGAAACCTAACCCGGCGCCAAGACGGAGAACAATTTGTAATGGAAATTTTCGAATACTACGACCTTGAGAAGAAAATAGTTCAGATGAAGTCATTCGTAATATCGAGAGTCGAACAGAACTCGCCGCTGAAAAGCGTATGGCGTTAAATATAACGTTCGGTTTATAAATCGCGCTACGTGTGCAATTATAGAACATTCGAACACCAATCGAAACCGATATTCTTAGAAACAATCGCAATACTTTAATTGTATGTCGTTTTATTGAAATAAACGAGAGGCTTACGTGACCAGCATAACGTAGAATTCACCGACGTACTTATTTACTAGATTGATTGCGTAACGAATAAATTATGATATTAGAATATTAAAGGACAATCGAAGATCCGTTGTCTTGGTAGTGGAGGACACGTTCTTTGCTGAAATTCGCAATTGCGTTATATCGAGAACAATAAAAAAATGAACATATAGCGGCAAAGCTCAAGTTGAGAATTCCCGATGTCATCTTCCAAGTATTTTATGATATCATTCGATTTTGAAATGAAATTATTAAATGCAAGAGCGCTCGTTGGGGGAAAAAGAGACGTCATTCGTTTTATATTATATTTTCTACAATATCAAAATAAATTGGGTTTGTTACTTTGAGGTTTTGGTCAGAATTTCCATTTAAGGTTATTTAAAAAGAATATAACTTTTTTTATATTAAAAAAGATTTTATTTATATTTAACAATATATTAAATTTTTATTTTTTAAAGAGAGGGTAAAATATCTTAAACTATGAATTGATAGCAAAATTCGCCTACAAAATATTTTTTGCACTGAAAATGAACGACCTGGAGCAACTCCACCCTTTTCGGTGAAACGAATTGCCGCAGCATGACTTGTATGTCTCTTTACACGAACCGAAACCTAATTTGAATATACATATTTCCAATCAATAACCGAGTCATTTGTATGCACTATTGGTTGTAAAAAAGGCATCTTCGAACGTGAATCCATATGTGCATGTAAATTTATATTTTTGTAACAAATCTTAATCGGCACAATGGTTCAACGCTGACCTACTTTTTCCTTGAAACGTGTACATTATGAATACGAATTATCTTATGACAAAAAATTGCCATAACGCAAGAGAAAAAAACGATATTAAACTACGTTTTGAGACCATTTATCATGATAGGCCAGTTTTAGAATTTTCGGTTCATACACTAGCAGGGGTATTCAGGGTTGGATGGATCGAGGAAAATTGTGAGGATAATACTGATAAATGAAAATCGCGAAGTCATTTTCAGAGAAATAGATGAACTAATTATTCGAAGCACTTGGGACGTTCATTAGAATTAATCAAGTTTGATAAGTTTTAATGAAATGTAATGATCTGTTCTCTGGTTCAAGATTTGTAGTTTATATGCGCGATAGAAATGTTATTACACTCACATTGAAAGCTCTGCCTCATTTGTCTCGTTTACGCAATTACGTCAATAACGATGTCAGATATTAACTTTGGCATGTCTAACCAACTAGATGATTTGACGTCACGGCAACTTTTTATCTCAAATACTAGGAAGTGTAACGAATTACTCCGTAAAGAAAGATAGGAAGTGTCTTGAAAATATTTATGATTCATAAACTCACTCTGGGGATCGAAAAAGTGCTCAATTCCTAACTACATTATGCAATAATCGCTTTGAATATCTCCTCGTCTCGGAGATACGAAATGTGATCAATTAGAATTACGTCATGCTTATTGTAAAAATTCCGCGTAAAATAATTCTGATACTTTTGGTAAAAGTCAAATATTTAGTAACGTGTATTAAAAATTGCTTCAAAATTTATTTGTAACAGATGATACTGTATCAGTAAACTGGCCGAATCCCAATTTTCCATAACTTACAGAATGTAATTTTCTTTATATGTCCACAGGTCATTGGTGGAGACAAACGTTTAATCATAAGATCTTCTAAATTTTAGTTTTTTGTCAGCTTTATTAATTGTTATGCAACAAATTCTAACGTTTTACTTTCGATGCGGCCGTAGCCTTTCATCCGTCTTCATTAATTTTATTCTGATTTTTTTACGAGAAATTCCGTGATTATTTATCAGCTCCGCGACTATCATTCAACGAACGAACTGATATCTATACATTTTTTCAGCTCATTTCGACCCATACTTAATCATTTCACGAGAATCATCCACACGTAGTATTGATATCGCTATTTAGTGTATTATCACGAAACCCTTGTCCATTGTCCAATATGTACCTGATTTTGGCGCATACGGATAAATTCGGACCAACCGTCCGAGCGATGTTTGTTTTTAATGTTCCTCTCAGTGTTTTTACAAAACGTCAAATAAGAATCAAGTGAACGTAGAATTTAGCATCGATGCCACTGTATAAATGAACAACATTTTGGCACAGTGCCGATGCTTAGATGAAAGCGTAGAAAATGGAATTCCCAATGAACGACCGAGTGTACCTGTACATAAATTGATATGTGTGCATATTTAATTGCCAATTACCGAATGGCAAACATTGAGCACATCATAACGGTCGATTGCATGCGACATCGCACAGACGAAGCGCGAAATACATTCAAATTGGCCGTGCTCGTCTTTTGCGATGATTTACACATCTTCCCAATGCATTTCATCATCCTCAGCAACTTAAATACGATAGATCCTCATTTATTCGTAATAGTCAAGTGTTTCAGAATATATTCAATCATTTTTCATCTTTTCAATTAAGTTTTTTTTTATTAATATTACTTCACTTCTGATAAAATCAGGTCTGCAATCTAGTAATCAGAATATAGTTTCTGACGCATGATCTAAATTTGTACTAAAAACAATTTTAATTTTGTAAAGTAACGTCGTCAATTTTGTAAAGTCTCAGTAGATTTGCTTCACTGATTGCTAGATACCATGGCGACCTATGCTATGCTCATAAGAATGTTTATGGACTTAGCTTCCTGCACGTTCAAGAGTCGAGTGTCGTTTGAGCAACACAATCAAACACCGGGAACAATTTTAAATAACATTTCACTTTTTTCCGAGCGAGAAGACCGGAATGGTCACAACGATAAAGTTCAACTTCTTTTTCAGCCTAACAAGTTTGGAAAACTTTTCGAAAATGTGATTCAGTCGTGAATAATAGTCGAAATGAAAATATCCCATAAACTCGGGCAACTTTGACCGAAAAAGTCGGCATCGTGAAAGGCGGCGTTATTCAACGCGAGATTTCCTATTTTCGACAATCGGTTTAAACTCGCTCGCGAAACGAGTCAATCGTCGTATAAGTTGTTCTCCGTGAGGTTGCGCACGTAGCGAAATTCGATTTAAACAATCAATACATCGATACTCGATGCTTCGGAGGTCACGAGAAAAATTGATTAAGTGGCACTGATTGATTGGGATTGGACTTTAAATGTTTTATTTATGATACGCGGAAAAAAATTTTGGTGCGTCAGACGGATTTGGGCTCTGTCGAACCCACGTCTCTCATCAGTAGTGACGTCAGTGGTGCCAAAACCGACCGATAAGGTGCATGCCTATGACAACTTTCGATGACTCAAGTTTCGGTACATACGACAGATGTACTGCCGAAAGATTTACGTCGTCTATGACTCACCGCAAGTTTTTCCCGTGGGGGTGCATGTGCCATTGTAGTTAACGCAGTGTCCCATACTTTATGAATTCTTCCCACAGACCGTTGAAGGATTGAACGGCGTGGTCCATGCGGCAGGCCAATGAAATATAAGTAGCATTTATTTTCGAATTCATGTGATTTCAGGTGCCGAGCCGCGCATGTGCCGCTGCATCGAGAATCCTATTGTCCGCAAGAACGCTGAGAACACGATATCGCACTTCTATAAATTGTTGCATAATTTATGTAAAAGGGACGAGCATGACCTCGACGATGAAAAAGAGGTAATATATTTTATCCTGTAACTTTTCTTTTGTGCTTGAATATTTATTTTTGCGCTACGAGACGAGGCCGGGAAGAAAAATTAAGGAGGCTCCAAGGCGCCGCGATCTATTCGGAAGTCGAGTTTCGTTTGCGAAAGGTTACGTCATTTTAAGTTTTGGTTATTGATTCGAACTGGATTAAACGGTAGCCCGGGGTTTTGCATATTTCAGGTAATTTTTCGCAATTTGTATGCAAAGCTGTTCGCGTGGCGAATGAAAAGGAACAACTTCACCAACGAAGCGCCAAATTATAGACCGGAATTGTCTCTCTAATTTGGAAAGTTCTTTCGTAATTTCATTGGCATGAAGCTCGAAATTTGATGGCTAAACGGACGCAAAAATAACGTTATTATTTTATCGCGCAAACAAACTTCGGTTTCGACGTATGCAGGAAATTGGCTGACTGATAGATTACGATTTAATAACTTGACAAATGCTATTGTTTACTTTGTAAGTGAAATGACTGGGATACGAATCGTAGGCAAGTTGGGTTGCCGGTTCGCTTATTTGCTAAATTTCCAATTAGAATTTCACGAGTAGTAGTTTGGGGGATGTTGTGAATATCAACGATATTGTTTGGCGAATGCTTCAAAATCTGTGAAGTGATACAATTTAATTCACAAAATGTATTTGTAAAAGAATGAGAACTAGATAGACGTCAGTTCATTCTTGCAGTTCTGCAGATTTTGAATTTGAATTAAATTTTATATTGAATAAAGTACTATTGAGATTAGATACCATCCTTACTGGATTTAAACGAAAGCACTCTCGTCTTGTTTGTCATGCGATTGTTCCGAAAAAGAATTACTGCTTACGTTCAAAAGAATGAAACTGATCAAGTTGCATAGAAGAGTCATATTATTAAGCTGCATTATTGCTTACGGTAGTTCCGCCAGTATTCATCGATATCATGTCAGAATAAGCAAGATGGTTCGTCGTGGAAAGATACCAGTATATTACAAAATGTTCAATAATAAAAAAAAATCATTGTAATTCTCCATAAACTTTTCAGGAAAGTTTATGAAGAATTACAACTCTTCAAAAATATAATTGATATGATTGCAAAATATTAATTATTAGGAAGAAGAATTCTTCCTCTGTTCGCGCACGTATACGTTGAATTGTTTTTTAATTATCATTTACCCGAAAGGAATTATATTGTACAAAAATATCCATGTATATGTTATTTGCAGACAATGGAATCACTTCAAAATTACGATTCTCGAGTTATCTGGATGATACAAAATACCTTCCTTGCCTCGTCTGTAACGCACTCTTAGGCTTGATTTTGATTTGATTTATACACTATATTTTTTTGTTTGAAACAGGAAAGACTTAGTTTTTATTACAATGAAAAGTTGTACTATGAGCTGGTTGTGGGGAAAAACCTTCGCGCAGATAATCTGTGTGATATTTTCAGACTGAGAAGGAAGTTGTCAGATGGTTTTTGGAATATCTGCGAAATTTGGCCTGAGCTGAGTCTTGGTGAGTAATAATCTTCCGGAGCATCGTCACGTGGAATAAATGTCTCGCTGAGATAGGCATTGCTCATGCTCGATTGGCGAAACTCAATGCTCGCGCAACGTTGCACTAGAGTAATACCAATTAGATTAACTGCAGCACGGTATTTATTTCTTCGCGGAAAGGCCTACTCATGTCAAGGGCGATATAGCTCGGCAGTCTGTAAAATCGATAGTAACATTCCAAGGTAGTCAATGGCCCAAGAATTGACCCAGGTCAAGCATTCAAAATTTGTTCGAACAGAGGAAACGTAATTGTAATGCGTATATTATGCAAGACGAACTAGATAATACCACCAGGCATTACTTATTCAACACTGTGACTCGCGACTGTAATTTAATTTTGAGAAAATTCCTTCCAGAAATTAATTCCTTAAGCAATTGCGAATTTTGATGATAATCAAATTTCGTGGAAATCATTTAAGGTCGACGAAAATCAAATTGCGTCGACAAAGTGTTTCACTGCTGCTTAATCAATATTTAAATAAATTGCAAGCACTGCGAAACCTTCAACGAGAATTGACTTTGCAAAATTGCATTTAAAACATAGTAATAAAATAAAGAAATGTATCAATATTAATATTTACTTCGAGATTTATACAGTAGCGGTAACTGCGTCCATTAATTTTAATTTTGTGTTTAATTTTGTGTAATTAATAAGTATAATAATATGTTTGTTGTAGAAAGAGTACTTGAGGACCATGAAGATGTCCTTGAAATTCACAGAGATATGGATTCCTTTACTGCGCGGTACAGGAAAAAATTTGTATTATCAAAAAGTACAGATAAATACAAAAATTTTAGTACCAGTATGGTAAGAGATTATGAAACTTATTATCGAATGTAATATTGATATAACTGGGGGTTAAGGCTAATATGGTGGATATGATGCATCCGTCACTATGCTACGAAAACTTTAGAGGTACGCGCAGATACTTAAGTGGTAAAGTTATCATATGTAAGTGGCATTCTTGGCACCTTGAAGTTGTAACTCTATTGTAATTGCTAATGGTAATAAAATCGTTACTTTTTAACCGGGAACTACACTGTTAAAAATTAGGTGTTAAAAAGTGTTGAAGTGTGAAATTTTCACTCCAAATTGGTGTCTATAATATTCCACACCAAAGATATTCTACACAGAGAATAAATAACTCCAGCGAGTGGTGTTAATAACTGAGTGGTGTTAAAATGAAAATATAAAATTAACCCCACTCAATGCGGTGCGCACACCACTCGTTGGTGTTTTTAACTCAGTGCGGTTACTAAAATTTCTACTTTATGATTTTAACCGCACCCAGTTCTTTATTTTCATTTGTCTTAAATCATTACAATTAATAATGAGAAAAAAGCGTACACTGATGTTTCTATAAATATGAAAATAAAACAAACCTTATTTTTAGTAAAAAAGAATTCTAACCTCCAAAATCGAATTGATTTTTCAAGATTGACACCAAAATATTTCACACTTCACCCCTAAAAGCTTCACTCCTGAGATTTTTAACAATGCACTGAGAAAACCATATTGTAACGTGAACAATTTACATTGTAACCGTTACAATGTGACATTGTAAAAGGTGTTACGATTCATATTAATACGTTTAGTTTGTCTGAAAGTTGCGTGCCTTACTTGATTATGGCGACTTGTCGAAATTTACTGTCTTACAGCGTAAGTGACTGAATAGCTCGTTATTGACTTATCTTCAGGGACATTTTGGGACTGAAGTCAGGTGTCTGAACTCAAATTTTCGTTGAGACATTATTTTCCATGAATAAGACACAAAAAGCGACTTACAATAAGCCACCGGTGTCCGAACATCTGTTTTGCCATACACACAGCGTTCTACATTTAATCATCAGTGTCTTTATTAAAGGCATACATGCACGGAAAAAAAAATTTGAACAAGTAAACGTCAAACGTCTGAAACTAATGAACGTTTACATGAATTAGGTAAAATTTTGATTGAATCAGCTAAACTATGGAGTTGGACTAGGTTTTCTCGTTTACTTGTCTCTATTTCAGGTAAATAAATATTTACTTGAATTAGGTAAAGTTTTTTTTCCGTGTGTCTAAAATTAAGACGTTTCATTCTTGCAGTGAAATACATTTTCCATTCTTGATGTCTTTGCAACATGATCAAAGCATACTGAATAATTTCTCATTTTCGTTCACAATAACGAGGAAACAATTTGGAACACAATAAAATTTCGTGTAAAATATTTTCATCGACGACCATCTTCTAAATCCTGCTATATTTTTTACTACACCAATGTAAAATGCAAGATAAAGACTATAAAGGGAATTTAAAATTAATGAATTCACTTGTAAAGAGAGTGCAGGAAAAATCCACAACAATTTCTGACAATGAGTAACCTTTGATAAGTAGAGTAAATTTGGTCAAAAGGTACTTGCAGTTACATTTACATACGAAATATGTCTCGTTAAATAAAATTAAATAGATTATGTTATATTTCCATACGGAAAATGCACGCTGTCGCAATGTAAATTTTAAACCGAGGCAAATATATATTAGCTTACTTAAGGACTTGCACCGGATAATGTGCTTTACTCTAATTATATAATTGATGAATCCGTCCAATATTTAGACTGCAAAATTTTTGCTCATATCAATTAAATACTCAAAAACTTGATATTGCTTTTATTAAAAATTTACCTGCTCGGGAAAAGATAAATAATGTTCAGAATAATTAATGTGACAGAATAACTTTGAATGACCATTTCACGACAAAAGTCATTTTTGATAAATTATTGGCAAATTAATAATTTCCTTCAATATAACCGGAGTGTTCAATATAACCTGTATGATAAAAAAGCAATAATAACATATAAATAATATGGTATTAAAGCTGAAAAGCATAGTTTGCAAACTATGTCTTGAATGTTTTAAGACATTCCAATTTCATCACATTCTAGATAGCTTGGTTGTAAATGATCACTTATTTGCAAATATTGTAACTAACATAGCTTTCGGCGCGATCTACCCATTCCCAGTTCTTTTACCGGTTTAACATTACCTATTTACTACACTGTAAAAAATCCTCTGGCAACTTTACACGCATTGATGTAGAATGGACCCAGTTTTACACGATTTGGTGTGAAATTAATCCATTTTGGTGTAAAATCGACAGCGTTTGGTGTGGAATCATTCAGAATCCCATTTGGTGTCAAATGAACTACGATTTGGTGTAAAATATACACCATTTGGTAGAATGCGAAGTTTACATCTCGCTAATGCTTATGATTTTGTTTGAAAATGGATCAAATGAATTCGATTAGATGTTCTTTTTCTCTCAAAATATACGCCTGCTTTTACTGGTTTAACATATTTGAAATAATGATATTTGCATAAAGTTCGGCAGACTAACTATAATCGTATACAAAATTCTTTATCCCACTAATATGATTTTCGGAAAAAACTACTCGTAGTAACTGATCTGTCTGTTAAACTTGTCAAAGAAAGCGTATATTTTGAAAGAAAAAACATAAAACCGAATTCATTTGATCCATTGTAAACAAAATCATAAGCATTAGCGAGATGTAAACATGATATTATGTTTTACACCATATTTGTGATAACTGAATTTCATACTCAACCGTGTTAATTTTACATCGAATAGTGTTATTTTTTTAGCAAATGGCGTTCTGAATAATTTCGCACCAACGTGTTGCTTTTAAACCAAATGGTGTTCTCCCTTATTCTACACCAAATTTGGATTTATACCAAACTGGAGTTCATTTTACAACAAAAAGTGCTAGGAAAAATTTCACTTCGCACTCTACTTCAAGTGATGTTGATTTTGCACCAAATTGAAGTTCAGTTTACACTAAATGATGTTCTGAATGATTCCACACCAAACATTGTCGATTTTACACCCAAATGGAGTTCATTTTACACCAAATGGTGTAAAACTGGGTCCATTCTACACCAATGCGTGTAAAGTTGCCAGAGGATTTTTTACAGTATAATAGAAAACTACGACTAGCCACTATTTTAGCATAGTAAATCTGACATTCCATGTACTGCGGAAGTCGAACGGTTTGTAAGTGGAGCGCTTATAGATGTATTTATTATACTATTTTCAATTGTCCAAAATAGATTTTACAAATTCCAAAATTTCCTTAATATATTAATGGGAACTAAATCAAGAAACATATCTTAAATTCTGCTGCCTACAACTAGAAGGAAACAACAGTGATATCATTGCCTACTTCCCTTATATCGATTTTGCCATTTCGTTGACCATGTAAAATATTGTCTCCAATGTTATTAATCATTACACTTCTACCAAATATCTGAAATTTCTCTTTCTCACTCATCGATCATTTGGCAAAAAACGTGTTAAGGAAACCAACTCCCCGAAGTCCAATCGTCACGTCGCTCGCAACATCGCATCACCCTCGTCCGGCGACAAAATCGTACACCGTCAATAAATATTTACCACTCGCAATTCGCCGGCAGCCATATGTCGTTGTAATCAAAAATACCACAGCGCGGTTGATGCGTGAAAGTGACCCTGATCCCCCGGCGTATACACGGGTGCCTATGAAACATTCAAGAAGCCGCGCAGCAGCACGTCGATCGTGCGCCACGCTCAAAACTTACGAGGAAATAAATTCCTGCAGGTATTATGTCGGCGCCGTGCACAGGCAACGAGCCATCAGTGCTGGCCTGCGCAAGCTTTTCATGCGACGCATCCCCGATATCGTGTAACTCCTACCATATATGAGTTCGACGTTCTGCAGAAACGGCAAAGGCACGGCGGAAAGGAAGCGACAAGTTCATCACTAAGTCATGATGCTTTTATCCCTGTGCCGTGTCATCCTTATATATCTCATTCTGTACGTCGCGCATACATCCCCCGAGTATTTTAGTCCTGCCGCGCGAGCAGCCAAGACGAAGACTCATTTCTCTCGCCTGCCACGCTCCTTCGTCATTGTTTTAGCGTTTTTGTTGTTCGCTCGTTGCTTTGGTGACCCGCGCGCTTTCCGATTCACAGACGCAGCCTTTTCAGTCGCGGCGCGTGCTTTCAGCAAAATTGCGGGCTTTTTATTCCTTCGAAAGCGCGGCTCCTCCGGACCGAATATAAAAACTAATGAAGCCATAATCCGGAACGCGCGCTCGTTCGCGCGATGTCTACAAGAGCCCGGCTCTATTCACCTCCGAGAACGCGCAACGTCGTTACGCCATACCAAAGATGCGTCGCAGCTGCGAACTGCTCTTTCTTTCGGTACTTTCCCCGTAGCACGCGGTCGAACTGGCCGAGGGACGAGGGGGGGGGGGTTGGGTTTGAGGTAAGACGAATGGGCCAGGTGGTGAGTTGGGTGGTAAGATCAAGCTGCATCATGCAACGGGAACTCTGGAGTTTAAGGATAACGCTGAGTCCCAACGTTATATTGACGAGTTGCTTGATAATGAGACGCTTCATCGATGCATCAGACTATGAATGCGTCTTCAGATGATGCGTCGCTTCAACTTGAAGATAAAATGTTTATGTAACCCTGTCCCTTAAATTCTGCTCTTACTCCTTTGCGTACAATTTATCCATCGTTTGTTTTTCGAAAATTCGATTTTTTCTTAACTTTATGAACATACTTTTTGACAAAAAATAGCACATGCACCTTTAATAATTTAATTTTTACCACACGGAAAAAAGTTTCACACCATTCTGGTCAGTCCAAACATGTTTCACTGTAATCATTACCAGAATTTTGTAACTAGTATTCTAGTTACACAATTTAGTACTAGTATTCTAGAATTGGCTACAGTAAAACATGTCTGGGCTGACAGTAATGGTATTTTCATCCGGACTTTGTAACGATTTCCGGATTATTCTAGTAAAGGTTGCTGGAATTTTTTTCGGTGTACACTCTTAGAATGGTTTACTTCAGTCAACCTGGAAAATGTTGTGTCAATCTGTTTAACAGCTCAATATATGGCCAACATTTTACCCGGTTGAGCCAAGCATTTTAAAATGTTGGGCTATAAAGTGTTGGATCAACATTTGTAACGCTTACAGTAAAAAATGTTCGGGAAATGTTTTGAGGTCCTAAGTAGAAATGGAAACTCTGAAAACATCTAAATAACTCTGAAAACGTCTGGAAATCTCTGCAAACCTCTGACAGTCCCAATTTTGATAGATTTTCATATATTTTCAAAGCTTTTTTATAACATAGACAAACCAAAATCTTTGACAAACTGCGGAAAGGTCTAGAAAAGTGTGAAAATGTCCGACAATCCCAATTTCAAGAGCTTTTTATAGTGCGTCAGAATGTTTGTCAGACTTGTTTGGACATTTTATTCTTCAAAGGATGAAACCGGTGAACTCCTTATAAAATGTTTATTTAAATTGTAAATGATATGCGGATTTGTAGGAAAAGAACCCTGGATACACGGAAAAAAAATACGATCTTCGTATTAGCTAAATCTGAATA
>JABFPB010005517.1:0-13205 GCA_022817645.1 Ceratoteleas bidentatus
AATACTACGATGAAATAATAAAACATGATTAATATGCCCGTATTCTCACTTGGCACCCTAAATATCAAGGGTCGCGGCAGCGACCCGACGAGGCAAGGTTTTTATTTTATATTTTTTTTTGCATTTTTTGCAATTTTTCAGATTTTTTCGTTTTATTTTGACTGAGTACGTTCCTGTATAATATAACCACCTTAAATTTGTTACGATATTTTCTTTTTGAATTTGCTGTAAAAATGTAAATTTTCCTGGAAATTTTCATGGTATCTCCATGATAAACCATGTAAAATTATGGGAATTCATAGAATATAATTGGATTTTCAGCCATAATCCGTATTCATTAGAATTGTGGGAATTCATTTAACCTGATTTGAATGTTCTTATAGTTGAATTAATTCCAATTAGTAAATTCAAGTTAAACTTTTTTTCACTTTTTATCGATCTAATTGCAACTGGAAAGCATAAAGAAGAATGAGTATGTATGTTTGAATAAAATACATTTTTAAGCAAATTATGTATTCGGAATCTTTCTACTGAGGAATTATCAATTCTTTTTTATTCGTCTCTATGAAATACTTTTGCAAAGTACACTGAGAAAACAAATTCGTAAAGAAATAAGGCTAATTTCTGCGAACCTCGATTCTTAATACTTTACGAAAAAGTTCGTATTTTTTGCGAAATATATCGTAAATAAAAATTACGAAATATGTTGTGACTTAGTTTTATCAGTAAATATTTTTAAAAAGATATTGAATGTTCTTTATCGTGATACTTATTGTATGCAAAAATGTCAAACATTTAAAATCGTGAACAAAAACAAAAAATTTTGTAGATGTATTTTATTCCAATTTTAAAGTTAAAAATATTAATTTGTTACAAAATGATTGAATATAAGTTCAAGACCGAGCAAATGTAATTTAGATGAAAGGATAGACACAATTAAGCCGATTGGTTTCGAAGATACGAAATCGACCAGTCGAAAAACTGCGATTTCGCATAAATTACGTAATTATTTCTTATTCATCAACAAAAATATATAATAAAAATAAAGGTTTAAATAAGCTAAATAATACTGAAAAAAACTATAATCCTCACAATCAAGACTTATACTTTAAAATTATACAAACATTTCTGTCAAAACCATCTTCAAAATCGATCAGAGATTGGGAGGGTCCCCTTAACAAAATTTTTATTTTGCATTCTCAAAAAACATTCCACACCTGAAATGTTTCAGTCCAGTATTCTTGACTCCTCTTTGATCAGATCTAAAATGTACATTCAAAATAACTATTTGTGTTATTTTTTAATTCATTGAGTTGTAATTTCTGATTATCAATTTGACCCTAATAATCTATACGATTAACATTTTTGTAGCATCTTTACCCAACGTTTCGGATATGTTAGTGCTTCTGAAATGCTTTTTTGTACAGAATGAATTCTCAGTCACATACAGACTAATCAGATTAAGATAATTACAAAGGTTCGCAGAGCTTGCACAACGCGTTTACTCAGAACTCCGCAGTGATTCTACGGAGAAACACGCAAATGTTAACCGTAATTAACATTGAATTAACACTTACATGTCGCACATTCAGCACGCTAGCTCGGACAATTTTCGGTGCGACGCTTCCATTTGCTTTTGGGACTTTCATTTGCGAAAATTCTATTTACGGATTCCAACGGCCTTAATTGATTGAGGTCAGATAAAGCATTAAGACCACTCGGTCAGAGTTAACAAATACGACTGTTATTTGATGTCATTTAAAAGTTGCATTCGAGTAGAGTAGCTTGCTGAAGTCAAAATGAATGACCTGAAATCGTAATTGTTACAGATGGAAGACAACGTGTAATTCAGTTATGGGATGCAATAACGCGTGAACTAGGTTCAACGGTTTTGCACTGCAAAAACAAGTGTCTCAAAACAAAGTAGTTTTATCCAGAAGAAACACCAAAGATGTTTCAATGTCTCAAAAAAACAAATTTTTTTTCTAGTGTGACCATACAAATTCTAATATTATCAACTGTCTGTTCATCTTGAACAAGAGTTGCAAATATTTAATTAGAGAAGTGTCCAGTTGTTTAAACATAGTGGCAATTTTCTGTTTAATATTTCATCCTTTAACTCATAAAAGTAAAAAACTAATAAATTTGAAAAAAACTAAAATTTGAATTTTATTTATTGTTTACTATTAAAGGAAAATTATGATAAGAAAACAATTTACATTCTAAATTACACAAATGTGGCATATGCTCTATGCAGAAATTACCAGATTCGATATATTTTTATTCCATAAAATTGTATATTATTTTAAATAATCGGTGAAAAATGTTTGGTTTAAATCATAGATTTTTTAAAAGTCATTTGATTTATATCGCGATTTAATTCAACGATTTATATCACTTGATTTAAAGCATAACAGCTCTAATCAAAATTAAATTTTGGAAATTTAAGATCTAACCACGTGCGGAAATTGGAATGAATTGTTAAAAGTGAATAATAGTAACATCGGATTTTAATAAGGTGCAATTATCTTAATGCATTTGAAATTATGTTACTTTTTTATACAAGATATGAATTAATGAATAAAAATGAAAGTTTCTCATACTTGCAAAATCCAAATGTAATTCAGAATTCTACACAAAATTAATGTAACGAAAAATATAAAAATACGAGTTTTTGTGAAGGATTAAAAAGTGAGTGACGTATTTGGTGCCAAGAAAAAGTTTGAAAGTTGTTCATTGAGGCGCGAGGAAGTTTTAAGCAAAATTGCCAGTCCAAATATGAATATTTAAGGAAGTTCTGAACAATTGCTTACGAGGCAATCATCAAACGAACGACCTAACGTCGGGTCGTAGCTCGTCTTTTATGTTATCCGCATTTAACTTAAGTAAACCAGTTAAGAGGAAACTATTTGCGAGCTCTTAGGTTGTTTTATGCGGATCAATTATTTTTTACATACTTTTCGCGTCACGCACTTTCTGTAAAAAGATATTTTCTTAAAAGAAATAAAAAATGCTCTAAATTTTATGTTATTTTTTAAAGTTACAAAAATAACTATCTTCTTGTAATTTCTTCATCACCTGATTCTCTTAAAAAATGTTAATCAAACTTTAATAACAACTGAAACTGTACTATTAATCTCTTTACTTCTGGAAAATGAATAATCATTTTTTCCTTCTAAATTGAATCTTATTACAGATTTGATGTTTCCTTCTTTCCTTCGATTATCAAAAAGAAATAAAAGTGTGGTCTCAAACTTATTTTTTAGCAATAGTGTTGATTCGCCATTATTTGATATAATCTAAATCTAATCTACGTAATTTAATTCAGAAAATTAAATTATGTAATGACAAACAGTTTATAAACTGTTTTCTGATTCCAATAATTCTTAGGTTCGGTTCAATAATTACAAACACAAATATTTCTCATTGTATGCATTTCTCTGAAGCATATATTTACAATAATTCAGTTTCCATATTTGCAAACACTTCATACATCGTAACTGGTAAAAATCTACTGAGAATAACTTGACGAATGTTTCTTGACGTAATGTACCGTGCAATCTACCGTTTTTACACTTTTTTCATTCGATCAAACATAGAAATGGATGTAAATGAAATATTGTACACGAGCGCTTTCAAAACGAGAGAAGAAAGGCTTTCCGAATTTAGGCGAGCGGTGACAGTCTGATTGAACAATGCTTTTGCATCAAGTTAAGCTTTTTTCGATATCTGATCAGTGCCATTAGAACGTGAAACGAAAACCTCGCTCATCCATCCAGAACTTAAATTTATACACAGATAAATTGGTACTATTCGTGTTACCTCAAACTAATCACCCTACCAATCTTACGCTTGCTTATTTACACACGTCGATACATTTTCCTAGATAAATAATAATCGTACTTAAAAACAGCAACATTTACATTCTATCGCCTTCAATCGATCGCGAAATCTGGAATTGGTTCGGGTTCAGAGTTCTAAACTTCGAAGTGAAGACACCGCATAAATCCCTTTCACTCATTCCAGACTTCGTTAATACTTTTAATCTTCGTCATTCACTCACTTTCCGATAGTTAGTGGCCGAATGAATAATTTCTTAAGAAATGGTGATGTGGGCACTTGTACAGTGTAATATAGACATTAGTACGGAATATCTGATAGTCGAACGTTGACTTGTTACAATATTCGCATTTATTTTGATGTGATTTTTGGGTATTCTTTAAGAAAATTTGTTCAAGTCTTGATAAACCGGTATTAAATTGGATAATTTAAGGAAACAGAATGTTTTTGGAAATTGGAAATATTCAACTTTTCAATTCTTGCACAAAAGTGGTATTTGAAATAAAAAATGTCAAAAGTGAATTAAAATAAATACTATTATTTCTTTGAATTTAAATATTTCATATAAAAATAAAAGAAAATACATTAAACTACCATTTTTTTACCTTTATTGCCTGTTAAATGTCAAATGAGGTTGATTTTCCTTTTTTTTTAATTTTTTTAGTTTTATCGAATTTAGTATCATTTTACCGAATGTAAACAACTTTTTTTAAAGAATACTCCTAGTATTTTTACAGATAAGTACAAAATAAGTGCAAACACTGTATTCTACTTTTGAAACCGAGTTTCTTGTTAAAATATATAATCTTTCGCGGATAAAACAGTGAAAAAATGACGAACAAAATAATCGGAGATTTCTCCCTTATCCTTGAAAAGCTCCTTTGTTCGAATTCATTTTTTCACTGTCATTTTACAAATAGTCTACCCCTCTCATAAATATGCAGAGAAACAACAGAATTTCCTAACTAAAAGAAGATAATCGTAATTTGAATTCGAATAACAATACGTAGTATCCGAACTAGATTTAAATTACAAAAATACAAACAATTTTTAGAGAACGCTGAAACAGAAATACACCGAAGCATTGATACTTAACAGAAGCAAGTAATGTTACCAATGAATGATATTAATAATAAATTATAATTAGTCTTTGTATCCTTAATTATGACCAACCTGCTATTCTAATTACACAAATGTACAGAAGAACGGAATAGGTTTAGAAATGTACTTAACAATGATAGCCGAACAGAGCCTTTTCAATCATTATTCGGAACTAAACTATTCCGAAAAGAACAAAACTAGCACCATTAGTTTTGTCCTCTTCCTTTCGGGTCCTTGCATCTTTTTTGCGTTCTGCAGATCTCACGTGAAGCAAACTTTAGAAAAATATAAAAAGATACTGATGTTACTTTTCCCTTATCTCAAATATGTACATTCTTCGCTCAACAAACGGTTCTTCGAATATTAACGACTGAGTTTCCTAACTCACATGCCTGGCCTTAGTGTGACAAAACAACGCTTCACAAAGATTGACGGCTAGTTTACTTTCGCTTCTTCACTTGACCTGAGTGGAAACGACCTCCTTCCCCTCGAATTCGGTTCATTGCGTGTCGATGTCTCGATTCGTGGAGATATTTCTGAAAAAAAGTAGAATTAATAATATTTTGCATCAATAGATAATTCGACTTAATTTGTTATATTTCAGCATATGGAAAAGATTTTTTTTCTTCTATAAATTCACAGATGTATAAATTTGTATTAATTTGTTATTTTTTAAATTTGTTTAAAACTATGCTATATACCAATTATAAAATAGCATAATTCCATTTTCGATGGCAAAAAATACATTCCCAGTTTTTTTTCATTTTTATAAATCCCTGCTATTTCCAGCTCTGCAATTTTCCCTGGCTTTTCCAGATTTTCCAACAATGACTTGAATTGTTGGAAAATTGTTGAAAAAATAAAAAATGAAATTTCGGTCAACTTACTGGTCTTTCTTTGGGAATCTTGCCCTCGGCTTCCAATTTAGCCCGAGCTTGTCTTCGTTTCAGAATGCGCCTGTACTGTTTTGCATTAACATACAAAGGTTCATCCTCAAGGAATTCTGCACTGGGAAGTGCGACTCGTTGGTAACCTGGCTGCCCATTACTCGCAGGTACCATCTGTTAAAACAAAATTAAACAAAAAACATAGATTAAATTCCTCACTACAGTTTATTATCCCTAAACGTAACATCAAAGAGAAGTGATTGCACAAATCATATTTCATGCAAACATGCAAATGGAGGTAAAAACAGTGTAAAACTGTAATTGGTGTGCCATTCTTTGTCGCTCTATCATCACTACCAGTCAGTATAATGAATTCATACAGACTATGTCAGTGAAAGAGGCTTTTCTTGACAGTAATCACCATGAAAATATTTCCTGCCTGAGTAGTAGCTGCCGTGGGACTAGAAATTGGTTGCACTGGAGTTGTCGCTGCAGCAGCTGTAGTGGTCGCCTGGGCCGCCGATCCAGCGATTTGCATTATGTTTCCATTTATATTGATCACTGAAATCATTGAAAACTGATTAGTATTCTAATTTCTTCATTGCTCGTTTCGGTTTCTTAATTTAAAAACCAAAATTTAATTTAAAAACCAAATAATTTCTTTTGAACTGTACATTTATATTTCTACAATTTAATAGAATGATCTGTTAAAGTTAGGCTTGTGAATGGGAGTATGTAGGAAAAAGTTATACTTGTGGGTTGTGCAGCTTGTTGTACTTGTCCCTCAAGTGGCATGGGTTGATAAATATAAGTGTTGCCATCCGGGGTCTGGATAATATGTGGCGTTTGTGGCTGCTGGATGACAATTTGTTGACCAGTGCCTGCCAAACTTGACACAGGAACCACTTGGATCTGTCCGTTGGGTGCGGCTACTTGAATTGTCTGTGGCAACATCATCTGTCCACCTTGCCCCATTTGAACCACTTGCACAGTTCCTCCGGCTCCACCAACCATGACTGCTTGGCCTTCTCCAAGCTGCTCCATTGTTCACTGTGCAAAGCGTAGATCAAAATCATTAATGTCAGAATAAATGAAATCGAAGTATAATGTAGGTGACAATGTGACATTAAATAAAGGATAATTCAAACATTAAAAATAGAGTTTGAAATGGTAAGAATTTTAATTTATTTACAGAATTATAGGAAAGTTTAGTTTTGTTGGATGAAAAAATGATAATATTGCAGTTTTTATACACTGAAAAAAAATCTTACGAAATATTTATAAGTGAAATGAAATTGACCTCAATGCAAATCAGAAGAGGAGATTTGTCACAAATTGTTTATAAATAATCAATCTAATTCAGTGAGATATGTAATTAATTAAATTTAATTTATTATTAAATACAATTAAATATAATGTTCAATATCAGTTTATGATTATTTATTTGAGGTGTTTACATTTTTTTCCAATTTTCTCTCGTTTATTTCTTTTTGATTCTTTGCGATTATGAAGACTTTTAAATGTCTGTACTTTGAAACTCCTTTTTACATCGAAAAAACAATCCTCACAAAAACTATCAATATCTCCCAATACGCTTTCATGACCAATTTTTTATTGCTAATTTACTACATTCTCAGTCCATTTGAAAACATATTTCTCAACAATATCATTTCAATGACTCATTTGCACCTTATTTAATGATTCTCCTCCCCTAAAAAAGTAGCTATTCTAACCACTCTAAAATAAAAACATCCCATATCACAAATCAATTAAATTCGACCCTCAGAAATAAAAATGTGTTATTTATAGTACACTGAATTGCAATATGCCAATAATACTGTAAAATTACAATAATTGTTGCAAAAAAGTCTCGGTATTTCAAAAGATTTTGTAGATACAATTTTATTAATGAAACATGGAACTACAATTTCATGGAAGACTTATTTTCATGATGTAAACATAAATGATTTCTCATGGTTCTTTATATATTTCTATGAAAAAGATCGGTAGAACAAATTCATGAAGAACCACAAGTAATGCTTTACGAAATTTCATTCATCCGTGAAATGCCTTGAAATTTCTGTTGCACGTCTCATCAGGGAAACCGAATATTGAAATCGATAAAATCACCATTTTTGAACCTATTTCCTTAACATTTTTGTCCCTTAATTTTCAGTCAATTTTGATCTAGTATTGAAAAATTGTTGAAACAATTCCCAAAAGAGAATTTTGATATAAGATTTTTTGTAATCATGTCTTTGTGAAAACAGCTAAACCCTGACCTAAAATGGTGCTTTTTGAGCTATAATGTATAACTTTTCTTGTAATAAATTCATCAAACATCTTTTTAGTCACTTTTTCTGTACTACATTTGCAATGTTGGAACTCAAACCAACATAATTTATTGCAAACTGGCCAAGTTGTGACTGTTTGACAATTGATTTGATTATGATTGATTGATTTCCCTGATTTTCAAAAATCCACCAACATTACATTGACCACACACCTCAAACCATGAGATTCAACTTTTTTCCCTACAATCCACAATTAACCATTGAACAGCCCCAAACAGGATTCAACATGTGCTGTAACATAAAGGTACACACACAAAGGAGCATATACATCTGTTACAATAATGATTTATTTCATGACTGTTCAGGAATCTACATCCATTTACTGGCAAAACCGTAGTTTATGAACAATCAAATCAAACTTGTTTAAACAAATTAACAAAGCCAAGAAAAATAACACAATTTCAGCCTTATTAGAAATCAAAATAATACTGCACACCCGAACCAAAAATTGTCCACAAACTACGTTTTAACCCATTTCCACTCCACTTTCTGCTCCCACATAACCTCCAACCCACCAACAATATAAACCCACACTCCCCATCTCCAACACACCCAAAACAATAACACCCGAGCCGCGTTCTCAGCCCCAAGTAGCCTTCCCCGAGCTAACCTCCAAATTCCTGACAACTGCGCGTGACCCCCGCCCCGGACGGGTTCCCCTCACCAGGTTATGTCGCGAGCTCGCGTTACGTCCCCAGATCGATATCGATCCCGGAACTCGTCGCTCGGCGAAAAGCGCGCGCGATCTGCCGCGGTTTTGCTCGCGAGCAAAACCGCGGCGTCTCGGCAACAACAATCTCCGTCGCAAACATGGCCGAACGGTCGCCGTGGATAGTCGCGCGGCGTCTCGCGGACGATCTCGCGGCGCCGCGGCCGCCGCCACGAGGTTGAAATTCGTGGGGCCGTGTGCGTTTGATAATTTGTGAACTTACATTGGATATTTTCGTGAGCACTTTCCCAATGATTGGTCGGCAAATTGAGGACCAATGGTCGACGATAGAGAGTCCCGGGCTTTGTGTATTGGTGGCACTGAAGGGGGAACCTGCCAGTAGGTGAGCAGCCCGACGCCAGACCGTTCGATGCCCCGCTAACGGCCCGGCCGCTCGGCCAATCGCCGCCACTGCAGCGCCCCCCCGCGCCCCGCGCGCTCTCCCAACAAGCGCCGCGCTTCGCTCGGTATTCGCCTGCCGCGCGCGTCACGGAATTCGCGCGGCATTTCAAACGAGGCTTCGCGGACAATGGGGTTTCGGGAGAATGGGTTTCGGGAAAGTATACCAGGAACACGTGCCGGGTGAAAATATTTGGGTGGTGGGGGTGGGAAGGGAAAAGCGTATTTGTAGGGTGAATGGCATTTTGGGCAGTAGTTCCGTAAGAGGGCCGATTTTGTCGAGATAAGTGAGGGTTTAATCAGGGGAAGGGACGCGGTTGTGTGATAGTTGGATTCAGGCAACAATGGGGTGTTCACGGAATTAGTATATTTCGTACCAAGGGCGCAAAATAGATTTTTTTCGTCCGAGGTGCGAACGATATTTTTTGTCTTACCTGTATAAAAAATGAACGTTTTGAGTGTCTGTATAGAGGGAGCAAAGTTGTTCTTTTCCGCCCAAGGGCGGTAATGAGCGGGCGCAAAATGCAATTTTGCGCCCTAGGGCCTTTTTCCGCCCGCTCAATTTTCCGCCCGATCATTTTCCGCCCGAGGGCGGAAAAGAACCACTTTGCGCCCGATATGCAGGCACGAAAAAGGTCATTTTTTGTGCAGGTATGACAAAAAACCTATTTTGCGCCCTTGGTACGAAATATACTGTGATGCATTCCATTACGTCTCAACTATTTTTGCGACTTTTAATCACCTTTTATTTGCAAATTTTTATTTTCAACCAACATCTTCTTTTGATCACGTCTTTAGATTCGTAAATACAGATATACGAGTCTACGTGTAATTTATTTCCACTTACACGACTTTACGTTAATTATAGTCGCGATTGGTTTTTTCAACGTTTATTTCGTCCACTTTCACAAATAATTGTCTATTATTTCGCGCTTTATTAATTTGTCTCTAAATTCCAATTATTACTACTAACGCACAACACTGTAAAGTATATTTTGCACCCTTCTGCAGCTTCGCTCGATAAAACGGCAATATCAATCGCCCTTACGCGTAATTGCTCGGTCGTTAAAAATTGGCGACCAATGTAATTTATACGGATTCCGTTTGCGTGCAAATTATCCTCGGCCAAATTAATGCCTTCATTGAGGATTAAATTAATTAAACATGTAACACAATTAACTCTGAATTTTGGCGTGTTGCGCCGGATAAAAATTACGCCGAGTTCACTGAGCCCATTTCGAACCATCGACTGAACTAATACTCCTAAAGGAACCGACGAAGCGGAGAGGGTGGTGTTCGTAGAAACGAAATTTTCATTTCCAAACATATCTCCGAAACCGAGGCAAACGCGGCCAGCGGCTACGAATTGCGACTTCATATTTAACCCCTTACGTGCAAATTTCGGTTTCCGGCACTAGGCGGGGAACGAAATAATGCGGGCGAAGTTAATAACAGGAAAAATACGCGAAAAACGCGCGTCGAATATCGAATCGGTCGCGCTTTCAATTTAACCCGACGCGTATCGGTATTATTTCCCGCCACAAACGAAAAGCAAAACACCGACCATTACTGTATTTGCCAACAATTTGATATTCATTTATGTATATTGAAACGTCAGTCCGTCCGAGCGCGTGAGATTATGGATTAAATTTCAGCGTAAATGTATGTACAAGTGGCGTAAAATGATGCGTTTGATTTGCGAACGGTCGGTTAATTTACGTTACAGCGCGGCTTTAAGAATGCCAATGGCCGGGAACGAAAAAATGTGAGTATTAAATTTCGAAATGACTTTTATCGGCGGGAAGCGCGTTAAGCGGGACGCCAGGTATGACAAATAGCGTACGTGATCGCGCGCTCTCTTTCGTGCCGATATTTCGAGCAGACGTTAAATCTTTGTTGCGCGGGAATGTAAACTAATGTGCATTGAAGTATCGGTGTTCCTCGAGCTGCGAATTTCCGGCTTTTTCGACCGGAGGCATTCGTCATTGACAAACAAAATCGAAAAACAATAGCTTATGAAAATCGAAATTTCATTCGACGATGTCCCATTATCGATACGCTTAGTCTTCGCAATTTCAATATTATCAAGCAACTTGGAACATTTCCTTCTATCACATTCTTTTTGGGTAAAAATATCAGTCTAGACATCATCTAGGACTAAAATGACAGAAAATTGTCAGACTTCATCCAAACCTACCGTAGATTCTATCCAGATCTATCTTAGACTTCTTCTAGATTTGTATTCAGACCTATTTTAAATTCTAACCAGTGGATTTCTAAATAATGGGGTCAACTGGGGTAAAATCCCAGTTTTAAGAGTGCAGTTCAAACATAACTAAAACTATGCCAAACATTATATAGACTGTTGTTAAACTCTATTCCAAATTGGTGTAGATCCTATGTAGATTGTTCTCAAACACTACATGGGATCTAACGAGATATTACCTATATATGCAAACTGTTATGAGATTTTATTCAGGCTGTTGCCAGAGTTCCAAAACTGTTTCGATACCATATTGTTTATTGACTCCATTCATATTTTGCTAAACTAAATTGTATTTAAATTTGCAATTACAATAATATATAGAAGAAACGTCAGTTGACAATATCAAAACTATGACCGATTTTTTTACTCAACTTAGTGATTAAATTAAAATTGACCGTAATAAACAGACATGATTTGCGGTGGCGTAAATCGCAATTCGACTGGTGTGTTATCTGTTCATCCGTTTCGTATATAATCGAACATGCCGCAAAATTAAATATAAACAGCAACAATTTCGGGTTTCCGCACCGACGGTTATACAGGTACATTTTACATGAAGCTCCATAGAAATTCGGTGCCTTTTAGGAGGCCGCTGTTATGGCCCATTTGTATCTATCAAAGCGACAAATAACGCTCGACGAATACATTATTGTTATTCCAACAATAATAATTGTCCGCGGCGTACATTCCAAAGGCAACGAAAGGTGATTATTTTTATGACTTGTCATACGCTTTACGACCATGCAGTTGAGCGGAAGCGAAAATTATTGATATCGGAACATCCAAAAATGCAACTTTTGAATGACCAGCAGGAATATAATGTTTGAGGGAATTCGAAAGCAAATTTGACTATTATATTGCAAAAAGCAGACTATAATAGAATAAATAACAATGTCTTAGAGAAAACAATCAAAGGAAGATATTTTCACTTTTAGAAACGACCAGGAAACGCGTGAAAGTTATTGTCAAAATATTTAAGGGTAAATTATTTTCTACTTTTCAGCAAAGACGATTAAAAGAAAAAAGAGGTTATAAACTGGAAAATAATCAAGCATAACTTCAGGACTGAAATGCTAATATATAACGTTGCATGATGTTAAAACTTTTTGTTTTCCCTATTTCGATCATCGTCGAAAACTGCGTTCTAAATGTATCATTAAAACATCGCCGTGAAACATTTAGATCGTAAATAACCAAAATTCAATTTCGATATACGGTTATTTATATCGAACTAATGAACGTATAAATAAATTACATTTGACAGTGCAACTTTAATGATTGACAGATTTAAAGCGAATTGTCACGGGAAATATTGCAACAATTGCAAACTATTTATAACCATTTGCCTTAATTATTTAGCAAATGCAATTTTGATTGAGTAGCGACATTGGCGTGAACAAACAAATGTAATTTATTTGCTAGGTACCTTTAAGAGGATAATGCGTTCTGTCCAGTTTAGTATCGATATTTTGCGCACAATTCGTTACTTTAGACAACATTACGACGTGTGCGGGTATTTTGTTGTCTTAGAGCGGTTTTACACTCTTAGAAATTTCCTATTGTCACAGCAAGAATCCTTCTGTGAGAGAAGGAAAATCACTTCTTTAACAATATGACTTGTCTTACGCTGGCAGAATGATTTCATGCTG
>JABFPB010005518.1:0-13209 GCA_022817645.1 Ceratoteleas bidentatus
CATAAATAACTCTGTTATTGCACTAACTGAAACAATAAATAAAGCAATAGAATACTCTATACCTAAACCAAAAGACTATTCTCCTTCAGCTCTGTTACCAATTGATATTTCCACACTTATCAACAAGAGAAATAAATTAAGAAATCTAAACAGAAACAAAAAGAATAAACATATTAAAACACAAATAAATGCACTTAGAAAGGATATAGCAAATCGTATAACAGAATTTCGTAAATCTACATGGGATAACAAAATATCCAACATTAAAATATCAGATAACTCAATTTGGAAACTCACTAAAAAATTAACAAAACCATATACATCTATTTCTCCTTTAAAAGATGAAAATGACAAACTGGCCTTCTTTTCTGATTTAGAGAAATCTGAATGTCTAGCCAGACATTTTTCTGAAATTTTCAAACCTCATAATGAACCATCAAATCCTAAATTTATACATAAAATAAACACAAAATATACTGACATACTAAAACAAGAAAGTCCCACAGATATAATTCAAACTAGTCTCCCTGAACTTAATAAATTGATTAATAAACTTAAAAATAATAAAACCCCAGGTCCAGACGGAGTCAAGAACAAAATCCTAAAGCTCCTACCAAATAATTATAAACAGTTAATAGTTGATATATTCAACGCTTGTTTCCAACTAAATTATTTCCCTAGCTATTGGAAAAAAGCTACTATACTAGTCTTTCTGAAACAAGGTAAAGATCAAACCAAACCTGGTAGCTATAGACCTATCAGTCTTTTAAACTCTCTATCAAAATTACTCGAATTAACTTTCGCTAAAAAACTTAATGAAATAATTAGTAAAAATAATCTAATCATAAAGGAACAATTTGGCTTTAGAAAAGGACACTCAACCACTCATCAAATATTAAGACTAACAGAATTTATCACAAATAATTATAATCATAAAAAACACACGGGTGCTGTCTTACTTGATGTGGAGAAGGCTTTTGACTCTGTCTGGCATAGGGGACTAATTGTTAAACTTCATAAATTAAAATTTCCATTAAATTATATTAAATTTCTTTCTTCTTATCTTAATAAACGTAAATTTAATGTTAGAATCAACAATACAACATCAGATTGGTACGATATAAGAGCGGGGGTTCCTCAGGGTAGCATCTTAGGTCCAACTCTATTCATACTTTACATCAATGATATACCACATGTTGAAGGAGTTGACATTGGTATCTATGCTGATGATACAGTACTTTATACTCGTCCTTAAATGTCAATATTATTTCTAATAAATTAAATAAAAATCTCAAACATATAACTCCCTGGTGTGCTAAATGGAGAATTAAAATTAACGCTAATAAGTCGGAATCCATACTCTTTACCAAAAGATTACCTAAACAAAAACTTAATATTACTTTTAATAACAAACATATTATGCCTAAACCAGTAGTAAAGTACCTTGGTGTTATGCTAGATAAGAAATTAAATTTTATAAATCATTTAAATCAAACCAAAAAGAAAGCACAAGCTGTTCTTACCAAAATATCATCTATTATAAAAAATCCTAACATTACTATTAAAAATGGCTTAACATTATACACATCTTTGATTAGACCTGTATTGACATATGCAGCCCCCATATGGGGAGGGGCCTCTACATATAACATAAATAAATTACAAATTATCCAAAACAAAACATTAAGATTGATTACAAATGCCCCTAGATTTACTAAAAATATCTTAATACAGAGAGAACTTGGTATGATCCATATTAGTGACTATATTAATAAACTTTCTTCTGACTTTTACAGATCTACAGCTTCATCAAACCATGAATTAGTTAAAGTTCTAGGTACCTATGTTTTTGACCCAGGAGCCAAATATTCCAGACCAAGAGACTTCTTACTTTCTTAATCTCCCCCTATCCCCCATTTTTACTCTGTTTAGTGTTGCGATAAAATCTTTCTTTCTTTCTTTCTCTATTCTATGCCTATTCTTTTCTAATCTCTACTTTTTGTATCTATTCTATTCAGATTGTGTGGTTTTTTGCCCATTGCTTAATCGCTTTGGGATTTTTTTCCACTAATTTAAATCAATGTTTTCAAATAAAGTCATGTCTTTCTTCATCTTCATCTCTTCCTACTTCCAGCAAAAATGCCTTCATAGGTATTGCTGCCAAATCTCACTTTCATTTCTTCATGGAGGGACATCCGCGGTTTTTCATATTGATTGATATTTCATATCTTTCAATTTGGGAAACCTTCCGGGCAGGAAGTGTCTCACTGAAGGTGGCGATGGTGGGGGCCACCTTCATTCCCCCCCCCCCCGATCCAGTGTCAGTCATGTCCCGCCTCGCGCGGAGTACAGGCCGGTGGGGGCCAGTGATGTCCCGCCTCATGCGGAGGACACGCTGTCTACATTGGAATGTTTTTTTTCGGTTTTCATCTCCCGAGCGTCTCTCTACGGTCCATGCTGCACATCTGATTAGCGCTCATGTCCTATCGCACTTGTCACAAAAAGTATCGTGAGTAACACGGCAGAAAAGTAGTCTTCTAACTTACTAACCTAGGGAGGAAACCTAGGGAGAAAAAAGCCTACTTTCCTCCCTAGGTTCATAATGTACTAATTCAATACTTTATATTAAAATTCAATCAATATAATAATTTTTCTTAAATTAGTCACATTGTAAATGTGTATTCGCTTGTTTCTATTGCGAAATGTGTATTAGTCGCTTGCTTTACTTTTCGATGCCATATTGAGCTTTTTAACATAATGTGTATTAGTCGTTTGCTTTACTTTTCGATGCCATGTTGAACATAATTACTTTTTTTAACATAATTACTAAAAAAAATGCACGCATTTCGTAATAATCGATCCTTGGTATTTTCTACTCAAAAATGAGTTCTCTAGCAAGCAGGATGGCTTGAAGTATTTTTTAAAGGTTTGCGACTGAAAAAATCATCAAATGTCGTATCGGCGACCTTTAGTCGGATTTTGTTTATGTAACAAAGAATTATTCATATCTGAAGAACCATAAAGCTGGAGTGTCTGACTGAAGGTAGCGATGGTGGGAGCCATCTTCCTCTCACGTTTTTTTCACTATTTTAATTTTAAATTTCACTGGATCATGAACAATGCGAACAATGTATAAATGAAAAGATTTTCAACCAATTTTGCAGACTATCGATGTTTTTATAAGTAATTTATTTAACATGTGGAGTTGGCTCTGTTATTGTATTGGCCATGTGCAGTTGGCTCTCTTCAGAAATTAAACATACTGTGAGAAAAAAACCCATCTTAATCAACTGAGTTTTATTCTTTAAAATAGCTTATTTCATATACTATAATTTTCACACAACAAACCGCAGTTTCAGCGGATTTTTTCGGATGTATTTGGTATGTTCCATCACTTTGACGGAAATCGACTGCTTACGAGATCTATTGAAACTAACCTACAATTTCAGTTCTTGTCGCATATTTTTTTTCTTGATGTACGAAATGTATGTGCTTTTCGTATGTGTTCCTCTCTGCGGAAGTTCACCAAAATTAATAATTTACGAGTTTCTGCTTGTCTGACATCCATTTTTTATATAAAATAAAATTATGGGTGTCTTTCAAGTTGAAATTTTATACGTCAGATCATTTGCTGAAACTGATTTTTTGGTTTTCCAAAATATTTTCATGAACAATAATAATTTTGTTGAGCGAACTTGATACAACACATAACCCTTTCAAGATCCGTTTTTATTCAATGGATTACTTGCGAATCTAAATTCAGTTTAAATATGCGTATCCCGACAGTAATAGAAACTAGGGCTGTTAATTTTTCGAAGCTTCGTATTTTCGAAGGTTATTAGAAAGTTTCGAAGTTAAATACAATGTTATCAAAGTTTTCGAAGCTTTCGAAGATTCGAAGTTCGACCTTCGAAAACTTCGAACCTTCAAAACTTTGAAAGCTTCAAAAACTTCGATAACATTGATTTCAACCTCGAAACTACATTTTCTAAGAACCTTCGAAAATACGAAGGTTTTCGAAGGTAACAGCCCTAATTATTATAGCTGTATGGGTTATGCTTAATAGTGTTTTGGTGTGGATTTGTGTGTATTTTATGTAGATGTTGGAGTATGGGTAATGTGTGGATTTTGCCAATTGTGTACATCGAATTTATTGTATATGTAATTTTCAGCCCTAATTCATGTATTATTGCGACCTGAAGTCCTTAACTGCCTGGTACACGCATCGTGGGACATCTTTAGACACCTTTGGACATTTGTGGACATCTTTAATCATCATTTCGTCAGCTTCCACGACCACCATGGACCAAAATCGAGAAGGAGAGAAGGGAGCTGATCGTGGACTGAGTGAGGCGTTGGCTGCCTCCAATCTGTTGGAACTCCGATGCACTTGACTACTGATTTATTCTCCGCAGTTTTGCCGGAATGTGAGTGGGGGCTTCACCATCTCCCCCTCTTACCATCTACTCAACAACTTGCCCGTTCATCGAGGCCGAAATGCGAGTTGGGGTTCCATCATACCCCTCTTATCATCTACTCAACTATCTGGACCCCGCAATTCAGGGAGCGCAAACCATGGCGCGTAACCTGAGGATCCAGATTCATCTCTACGAATCTATGCTTAGATCAGTGCGCCCCAATCACCCGTGTGTCATCGGGAATGATGTCTACTTCGTCTTGGTTGCCGTGGCCCTACGCTGATCCAACTAAACTGGGTCCCTTGGTTCGGAGAATGGCGTTCTTTAGCTGATGCCAGAGAAGCATGATGGACTAGCCTATTCACTTATGTCCTAAGTTTCTCTGTAGTACGTCAGCCCGAGTTGAGAGCGAAAAATCGGAGAGAAAAACTTCAACGGCTGCACGGACCGGATAACGGAGCTGTTCGAATTCGGCGCGGAAAGTCTCGCGGTCGGTGCTGAGGAAGGAAGACGGAGAGGTGCGCGGCCGGCGCAGCGCTCTAACTTTTGGTTTTCTGTTCACTTTGTCGAGAGAGTTGCTGGGACGTAGTCAACTTTTCCTGGAACGTGTACCGGGTGGTTTTGGCTTCAGGTGGTGTCACAATTAGGTTTGCGTGAGTGAAAAGAATCAAGAGAGCAAGTAATTTTAGCTTAAATTTTGTAAATTCCTTCTATGAGATTTACTTTGTATGATGCGTAATTTTGATTTTGTAGGAACTTTTGAATGAGTCTGAAAATTTTGCTTTAATTGTTGGTGAGATATCTGAGTAGTCTGCTATATGTTTCCACCTTATTTTGTAGTTTCCGCGTATGTTTCCACCTTATTTTGTAGTTTCCGCGTAGTTCAGATTTGCAATTTTTGAGTAGTCTGCTATTTATTTTACGCATGAGCTTCGCGAGTAAATTAGAGTGATGGTAGACCATCTTGTTTAGTAAAGATCGAATTATGAGAATTTTTAGTAGTTTGCTACTTATTTATGTATTTCAGTAGTTGTTGTGGGTTCGTTTGCAAATTTTGAGTAGTCGGCTATTTATTTTGTAGATCGTTCTCGTTGAGAAAATATTCCAGACACGAGGTTCCGCCATTTTGAAAAGAAAATTCTAGATTTTAGATGTGTGAGTGGTTGTAGTAATGAAATTAACTTGTTCAAAATTAACCACTTGTCTCAGATTATCGTTTATTCTCGGTAAAGTGTCAATAGACTTTGAGTAATAATTTATTTATGAATTTTGTGTTTTTAGACTTTGTGAAATATTATATGGAAAAATTTATTTTTTTCTGTGATTAATTTGAGCGCTGAACTGACTAATTTTTCGTGATTCGAGTTTTGGCCGATTCCGTAAGGAATTTGATAAATTACTGTATTCGTTATTTTGTATTATGACGTTTGGAATGGCCAAATAAATATCAGTTCAGTTAATTTAGTTTTTGTGTTGAGTGCAAATTTATTTCAATCTACTCAAAGATTCGGGATCCTTGCCTGGCTTTTTCCGTAGTTAGTTCCGTTGACTTTTGGGACCAATGTGCCGCTTCATGGAATTTAAGTTGCTAACTTTGTTTATCTGGAAATTGCCTATTTTGAGAAGTCTTGTGTATATTGGACTGGCGATCCTGTGACTTTTATTTTATGTACTTTATTTTGTGAAAGTTTGAGTCTCGGGACTCGAACAATTTATTTTTCTGGTGAAGAGTCGTTGACTATTTAAATGCAACGTTACAATACAAAGTTAGTATATCTATATATACGGATTTTTCCAACTTTGACACCGGATATCTCCTAAACCAGCTAGTGGAGCTTGATGAAAATTTGGATAATTAAAGTACATGATAAAATTTGATCGAATTCTGACGATTTTGATTTCACTATGCAAATACCTTAACCAGATTTATTTTATTTAAATCAGATTTGTTTATTAAATATGTTTAACGTAATATTATAATAACATAAATAAGCGATTAATATATACATAATAACTTATTTATAATGGAAAATAGTAAATAATTTATCAACAATCCTGTTTGTTATAAATAATTATACTAATCACTGACAAATATTTGTTTTGCTGAAAAGGTTTCAGTCTTTCCAGTGTTAAATATTAAATAAAATAGAGACGGGTTTTTAAATATAGTCTGTTTGTCTATACTGGGAAAATTTAATATTCGATATTGGTACAATCCCATTACGAGCAAAGACAAAGGCTTCGCGGTTTTCTTTTATTTTACAGTGTTCTTATGCTACTGACCTTACCAAAGTTATTTCAGCATCGAAACCAATAGACTAAGAAAATGTCTACCTAAAATGCCATTAATTCTATCTACGACCCAGAACCATTTTGAAATACGAAAATTAATTGTTACAAATATCAATGTGATCTTATTACTTTGAAGTTTTATTTCTTAATATTTCGGAGATCGGTTTAGACGATTTTCAAAAATCGGTAAAAATTGCGGAAATCGTGAATCTAAGTTCGGCAATATTTTTCAGATTTGAAAAGAAAACAAAATGTAGCTATTTAGAATTTAATTTAAAATTAATATTTAATTAATTTTGCTGAACATTTTTTTAATTCTAAACTTTTTTATTTTGATTTAAAGGTACAATTGCTTTTTTGGACATTATTTTTAAATGATTAAATAATTGTGGCAGACAGAAATTATCAGCATTATATCCGGAAACAATTTGCAATTAGCACCGTCCATTAAGAAAACATCGCACCAGCATTTTTCCATATTAAATCTATGTTAATATTCTCGAGATTACGAATTTCATTAAGCTTCTGTTTTCGCACGCCGGGAATAAATTTGTGTACAATTAAGTAGAACATTAATTTCATTACTGTGTTAAGTGGCATATCTGTAATAAAGTTTGTCTGAAAAGAATGAAAAAAGGTACTAAAAGGCAAATAATACCTCTTTTACAAATTATCTTCCTCGAATTCTTTGAAATAATTCAGTAAAAATTAATCTTAATTAAATTAATTCAAACTGAATTTTAATTTAATTAATACAACTTAAATTTTAATTATATTAATAATAAAACTTAAATTTTTATTATATTAATTAAAACCCGCAAATTACACATTTCTGAAGCAAAAAAAAGACTACAATAAAATAATAGAAAATGTTTCCACTTCTAACCCCAAAATTAATAAAAATGAAATTTTCATTACATTAATTAAAACCTGTAAATTACACATTACTGAAGCAAAAAAAAGACAAAGATAAAATAATAAAAATGTTTCCACTTCTAATCCCATTGACTTGTCTCTCTGTTTAGCCAACAAAAAGCCTTTTTCGCACTTGAAAATACTTGCCGATACCTTTCCCCACATTGTTCCCATCAACTGGAGGACTTCTTTTACGAACCATCTCTGCAAGTCCCCCGCGAAATAAGAGCGCCACTTTGAAACGAATTCCACTTTTCAACTCTCTCTCCCATTCCCCTCAATTTTCCAATTAAACGTGCCATTCAAGAAATCGGCACTAATTCCCCGCGGAAAAATCGTTGAAAAAATGCGAAAAAGTCACTTTTCCCGTCCGGCGATCATTATAATTAGCCATCTTCACTTGCACCCACTTTTACTATCTGGTCTTCCTTTGGTAAAAGTGATCTAGAAACAGGATCAGCGAAGATTCTTTTATCGATCGAAAAAATCGCGAGTGAAATTTTCGACGAGAGAGACTCGTAGAAAAAATGGTATTCCGAACCACTGAGTGGTTATTTTAGAGGTTAATTATGGTACTTAGTTAGAGTAACTATTAAATGTGTTTTTACTGTAACCATAAAAGGTTACCTTTTTAATATTTTTTTAAATTTGGTGAAAGAATTTTAAGGGTTGTTAGAACTATTTTAATTATTTATATAACTATTTTTAATGGTTGATCTTACTACTGAAATAATAAAGTTAAGTTTATTGTAATTGTTTTTTAATAAGTTTATTATTATAAGTTTATTATTAATTGTTATAAATAATAAAATTAATATTATTGTTTCAAAAATTAGGCTTAATTATTAATAGTTAGGACAACCATTAAATAATATAATAAAATATGGTTCCTTAAATATAGTAGCTGTAAAATAACCTAAAAATATCTAAATGAGATTTTTGATCCTTAAAATAGCTTTTTTGTCGAATATATATCAAAACCTGATGATAAAACATTTTATTCTCACTGGTTTTACATGGGACCGAATTTTTTCGAAAAATCGGGAAAACGCAAAAATATTGTTCCATCGCGTTTCCGCAGGTGGATCGCGAGTTTGAACGCGTTTTACGATGGAAACGTGTGTGCAATGACTCATAAAGATAACCGCGAACGAGCGGCGGATGTTTGCGGAGAAGATTAGGAAACAGTGAAACGGTGATTGGAGCGCCGATTTGCGGAGATGTTTTCTGGGGCAGAGAATCAGTAAATTTTGAACGATATTTTCTATATATTTTGAAACAATATATAGAAAATATATAGTAAAAAGCTAATGTCATATATTTACCGTTTAGAAAATATTTAATATACATTTTTAAATATGTACACCATTTTGTATGTAGAAAATAGTTTTATTTATTTAGTAAATATATTAAAATATATTGTACTTATTTTCTACAACAAGTTATAAACAAACATAAAATATAAAAATTGAAAATTGAAATAGTTATGATTTTTTAAGATGGCATTAAATTAGCTCATTTTTAAAGTACTTTAAATTTTGAAAAAATTTCTTTTTTTTAATTTATTTATATTTTAAAATTTATTTAAAATATAAATAAATGTTCAGTAATAAAATAAATATGAAATAAAAATAAAATAAAAATAAAAATATAATTTAATAATTAGTACATATATTTAAATATTCGGTAAATATCACAAAAAATATTTTAAAATATGTAGTAAATATTTAATGTCCCGTATTTAAATATTTATAAATATGTACATAATTTAGGTTATATTTTTAATTATTTAGTAAATGCATTAAAATATTTAGTTATATTTTATACATTTAACAAATAATTTCCAATTATTACACAAAATATTTAATAATATCTTTAACTTATTAAATTAAAAAAATTAAACTAAATATTTGCAGCGCCCTCTGACAAACTTTCAGCACTCAAAATCGAACAATAAAAAATTTAAATGATTGGTAGTTTATCACATAATTATAACCGCGATTTGAGATGAAGCGTGTAATATTTGACCCGCGGCATGAGTGATTTAAGTGCAAGTAGGACGATTACTTTCTTTTTTGACGTCCCGAATTCTCCTCCCGCTCGTTACGAAATACAAGATGCAACTTCTCTTTCATTATCGTCCTTGCCCGGCGTATGTATAATGTATTACATTTTACACGGTGAGATTATAAAATAACAATGCGGCATATTTCATGTCGGAACCGAGAAATCCCGCGACGCGAAAAAAAATTATTATATAAATTGTGCGACTTGTAAATCGCGCGGCAAAAAGTCGCGGATCCAGACGTGTTTGGGTTGCGTGCAAAATACATCTTCCAGATAAAAATCGCGACAAAAACGATCGCAAATGCCGATTTGCCGCTGATTAATTGGAAGCTGTAAAGTGAAAATAAAAGTTGCGCTGACGAAATCTGGAAATTATCTTGGAATGAAATATAAATATGTATAATATATACCTTATCAGGGAAAACTAAATTAAAATTATTATTTTAATAAAATATTTAAAAAATATTATTTAATATTGAAAATATTTTTTAATGTTATTAAAATATTCTTAAAATATTATAAACATGAAATAAAATTATTTTTAGCATTTTTTAGTATTTCTAAAATAATTTTAAAATATTGTTCACTGAAAGGGTATTTGAAAATATTTTTATATTTTTAAAAATATTTTTTTAATGTTTTGTAATTTTTTAAATATTTTTGAAAGTTTTGAATATTTTTTTATATTTTATTTTAACATTTTCCAAATTTATTTCTCACTTTTTCCTCTCCATAAATTTGCAGTTAAAAGCAAAAATCTAAAAAAAATGTCAACAAAATTTTTGAAAATTAAATTTAATAAAATATTTAAAAAATATTATTTAATATTAAAAATATTTTTTAATGTTATTAAAATATTTTTAAAAAATTATAGACATGAAATAAAAATATATTTAGCATATTTTTGTATTATTTCTATAATAATTTTAAAATATTATTCACTGAAATGGCATTTAAAAATATTTTTATATTTTTTAAAATATTTTTTTTATATTTTTGAAAGTTTTCAATATTATTTTATATTTTATTTTAACATTTTCCAAATTTATTTCTCACTTTTTCCTCTGCATAAACTTGCAGTTAAAAGCAAAAATCTAAAAAAAATATTTAAAAAATGTTTTAAAACTTAAATTTAACCTCACAATAAAAAGCTGACCGTGAAACTGAAACGCAGCATTTGCCGATTTTTTCTGCGCTGAAATATTTTATCGTATCGGGTAGCGATTGAAAGTGGCCTTAAAGTTTTTTTGCGAACGAATGCAAATGAAAAATTTCGCGTCATTAGGGATTAACGAGCGGCCGTTTTTTTGCCGATAGCGCTCGAAGATAGTGCGGCCGATAGGTCTTGGGAATTAATGGCGAGGATATTAAAGCGATCTGAAAAATGTGTCCGCAGGTTGCGCGCCCGCAACCGAGTGCAAAAAGCGGCTTTCATGATCCGTCACAAAGAGCGCGTGCACTTCCGGTCAGCCTTCCGCGTTGTAATTGATCGCCCGACGACGCATCGTCGCTTACAAAATATTGCAAGGCAAAACCTGACTCGTCACATCGAAACCTTTCCACGAGTTTCACTTTGCAATGATGCACTCGCATCATCATCGGTATCGAGTTTCAAGATATGGATTTTCGGGTCAAATTGTACCAAAGATGCAAATTCAAGTTCAAGTGAACAGGTTTCAAGCTTCGAATTGAATTAATTGAAATGAAATGTGATAATATTAATTTATTTAAAAAATAGCGATTTTTTTCGTTATTTAAAATTGCGAGGTATAAAAATTTAATTTTTAAACCGTAATTTTTTAATTTCATTTTCATAATTTATATTCATTTTTTATATATATTTTTTAATATTAAAAATATTTCAAAAATTTTAATTTTTTAAAAATATTAAAACATATTTTTAAATATTTTTAAAAGAATTAAAATAATTTGTTTTAATCTATTAATTTTATTAATTATTAATTTATTATTTGAAAATTTGTATTTTAATATTTTTTATTTAAACGTGTTTTAATTTTATATTAAATACTGATTTATTACTACGTCAGGCAACATGATTTTTTTCAAGAAAATATTCATTTTTAAAATTAGAATTATGATCTATTCATTTGTCGTGGACTATTTAAATTTTAAGTTAATTTAATTTTTCTATTATCAAATTGTAATTTGAAATTGTAATTTGATTAAGATTCTTGCCCAACCGATCAAATCGATACTTTTACTGCTTTCCCCTCCATCCGGCGATTGATTAAAGACCGTCGATCAAATGATCGGTATTTTGTGAGACAAAACAAACCGCCACGCCCTCTATTCCCGCGTATGCGCGCCCCGATGAGCCATTCAAATGTCAGTTCGCGCGGGGAAAACTTAATTCCGTTGAGTTTGCATGTAAATGGCCAGTTCGCTTGTAATGTTTCCACGTTTCGAGCAATAAATCGGTTTCTTAATTAATCGACCGTAAATAGACCTGCTAGTACGTCAGAAATCGGGTCGATTGCAGAAATAGCCGCATATCTATTCGAAAAAAAATCGTCCATAACCTCCCTTTAAGACACACTGTGCCCATTTTGTAAAAAGTGAGGTTATGTAACATAAAACCCTGGAATTTCGGTGGCACAAGTGAAAATAGGCTGTTATCGCCAAATTAGTGAGAAAACGGTTACCCATCCGGAAAAGTATCGTCTCTAATTTCGCTTTACTATTTTGTTTTCGTCTTCTTCAGTGGCGCCATCTTCTGGTTTCATCCCCACCATTTCAAAACAATTCCCTTAGAAATGATCACCCACAATCATAGAAGGTCGGTTTATTGTAAAATTATTATTCGTACATTTTTTATAAACAAATACACTAACTCCGTTGCAGCAGACTTCAAACCTTATCATTTACATTTCCACTCCCTATAGTGGCGCCATCTTCTGGTCCTATCCCCACCATTTCACTTCAAAAGCAATTCCCCCAAAGACGGTTACCTTTTCCCTCCCTACAGTGGCGCCACCTTCTCCCCCCCACCATCCCACTCCCCTCTCCCCCTCCCACCTCCCAACAAATATCGCGCAAACGAATAAACAGAATCCAATCGAACATCTCCAATTAAATCCTCGCCAATATACATCCCGTAAAATTCGTATTTGCATAGCCGCTCGATCTCATCGTCAACATTACGAGCAAACACTCGGCTACCGAGGCGCCCCCTTGGATCTGCACGGTCGCCGCGACACCCCTCCCCTCCCCTCCCCTCAAAATGTTAGAATCACCGGCGTGGCGTGTCCGGCTTGACAGGCGCAACGTCGCGTGTGTGACACTTGGCGTGTCCCGTAACGCCATCTAGCGTTCGCGAACACGCAAATATTTGTGCATGCGCGAGCGCGTGGGCGTGGACGCAGCGTTATTTTACTTTCGCGACGACGTTGCTGGCAAAAGAACGCGACGACGAAAGTCGTCCGAGGGGGTGGTGGGGCGGAGGGGTGGGGGGGGGTACGGGGGAGAAGAGCCCAGGGACCTTATTCTTGAAACAAGC
>JABFPB010005519.1:0-13208 GCA_022817645.1 Ceratoteleas bidentatus
TATTTTCTTTAATAACTCTTTCAAATGTTCGTTAAGGTATACTTTTCTTTACCAAACTCGTCGCCTTTTTTAATTTCATGTTTCACTGCAACATTTTTAGACGTTCATCTAATCGTTTTATCTTCATCTAATCGTTTTATCTATTATACCATATCTGTCGTATGGTATAAACAGAATTTATTCATCTAATACTTGCTCAAACGCTCCAACAACCTTAAATAATTTTTCGAAAATTCATCCGACCATTTTTTTTCAACTGAACTCCTGACATTTTTCCGAAAACCGCATTAAAAACGGTTACGAGTTTGTTCACCGGCTACTTTTTAAAGTTGAGAAATATTGGAAAAAAAGTTTTCGAGATAATCATGTTTTAAGTTTATACTCAAGTTTATTCATAATATAATATGTTTTATACACCGGAAAAAAATATATGTTAAGGGGGGACATACAAGTAACGACCTAAAAAAACGAGGTTTTTAGACATTTTTTTTAGAGAACCAAAAGGAAATACAATGGCGGGGTTCGGGGATCTTGAATCGTGTACGCATCGTGTACGGAGATTTGGAATTTGTGGGAAAGATAACTCGGTCAATTTTCATTAAAATGAGTTGAAATAAGGTGCGATCAATCGGAAATTAAATATTATTCTATGTGAACTACAAAAATTACATAAATATTAATATTAGATATTTTTTTGAAGGGCCCAAAGTAAAGAAAACAGTGAAAATTTTTTCACTATTTCGATAATCTAACAACGCCACGTGAAAGAGCACATTCCAAAGTATCAGAATATGCAATAAAAAATGTTTTACCAAAAAATCTATTTTATGCCAAATTTCAGTGGACAGTCCCATTAATGCAAAAAGAAAAAAAATTCCATAAGATAACGATCAGTGATAAATTTCAGCGTTTTTTAACCTGAATATACATTAAAGTAAGACACTTGGACAATTTAGCACAAACAGACAAGATTCATTATAGTTAAGTTAACTGAATTTGAAGTTTAATGAAGATTCTTGTCGACATTATTATTCTGTTGAAAATTAATGAAACTTATTGTTTAAATATTTAAGTAGAGCTTCAATTAAATTCTATTTGTATTGATTATTCACGAAAACCCTTATTCAAATTTGACCTGATGATAATATGATTCCATACAACTGAATATATAAATATTCCGATTGAACGTCATATAATCAAATAAAGTCGAATTTAATTGAGTGCAGTTATTATTTACAAGCTTCACTCGCGTTTCTGATACAGATCTGAATTTATACATCAGAAATAAATACATTTTCTTTTTTCACGTAAAGTGTTATATTAATTGTATGTATTTTCAATCGCTGCACTTCTTGTCCAACAATGCTATATGTAAACGCGTTCTCAACACGAATAGCGTACGTAATTTTCCAGCATTTTTAAAACATTACTTCTCTATACGCAGTACTTCTACCACACGTAAATGTTTGCCATCTAATTGTCTACATGAAACTGAATTCCATAATTACTGTACTTTAAATGTTTACACTACTTTAATTAAACATTCACAACTGCCATATTGCTCAATTTCTATTTTTTGTTATTCAGTTTCCAATTCATATATACGCTATAGCGTATACATGAATGAAACTCTATAGCGTTTCATTGTTTCAGTCTCGATTCAATTATGCAAAAGTGTCTTCCTTTTGTTCCGTAGACTACAAACAACGGAATCCACGTTTCATTTTACTCTCTTTGTTCTAATGTATTCTTAATATTTCCTCTTCGACTTCGCCTTATTTTTCAACGCTTTTTAACACCCTCCAAGAAGCATCTTCCGTACTGCGTATATTTCGCCAAGTTATTTCGCGCAACGACTCTTCATTACTTTTTATTAGCCCCCTCATTGTGCACATTCTACGCTTTCATAAAACGATTTGCAAATGTCTTACGTAACGCATTATAAGGCTCCACATATTTTCCTTTTATTACTGGATCGCGACGTGACACCCGAACGGCCGACAGAATTGCTTGCAGATGTGTCTCGCAGTGATCGTTCAACGGTTTAATTTAAATCCTTTGTTTAATTCGAAAAATACTCAAACGGCGCGACTTTTGAACAATGAAAACTTTTTATTGTTCCCGCCCGGGGGAACGAAAAATTCCTTTTCAAGCACCAAACAATTGAGTAAAAGGATACCTGTCGCTTCTTGACTCGACTGCTTAAATCTATTCCAAAACTCTCCATAATCTATTAACGTGACAAAGTTCTTTGATACAATTGTTACTTCGCGAACTAGTTTAATTGTTTTAGCGGTGTATATCGCCACGAGAATTTCGACAAACTATTCAATTTGCGCACGGCGCCGTTTCCTCGGAAAAACTAAAACTGAGGCACGGGCGATTAATTTTCATTCAATTCAAAGAACGCACGCGAGTGCTGTTACTGTTAAATTTCAGTGCAACATTTCTTACGTATTAAACTAAACTGCAAAAGACTGTTTATGGTGCTTTATTTCGCTTCCCTTTGAACTGAACAGAATTCAGTTCGTTCCCTTCCGCACGGTAGCACTTTACATCATACGAAAACGGTTCACTTCAACTTTCAACTAATATAATTTAACGATCAACAGCCTGGTACAATCTGTTTCCGAGTCAACATACAGTTATTAAATCTTAAATATTCGTGCAGTTTTCGGCGGTGGCTGTTTACGAAGCTCACCAATTTTCTTTTTCGTTTTTCTGATTATGATGTTCATGTGCGTTCGCGAATTTGGAACATTTTTTTACACATGATGGATTATCGCAATTTTCTAATATTGGTGCATTATGTAGCAACAAAAATTCTACATAGTATTTTTAAAACATTAAGTTGGGGTTTTACTTTTATCGAAAATTATCTTTTCAGATAATTATCATACTTCAATATTTCAATATTAGCTTTGTTTAATAAAATCAAAGCTGCGTGTAGAATAAATAAATCCGGATGCGGTCTGCCTACCTGACTACTATCAGATCGTAGCATGATAGTTTCCAGACGGTTGCTAGATAAAAGCAAGATTCATTTTAGTCTAAAAACTATTCGACAACAGTCCAGACATAGGTTGGGTTATAAATCGATGGATGAATGACTGCTTTATTTAGATTTTCCAGCTAGTATAATAAAAATGCCAATATTTACAGGAATAAATAAATTTTGTTGCTTTTATATACACGAAAAAAAATCCTTATGACTATGTTCGCAAATATGCTTGCATTTTGATATATCCAATTGGCGAGTGCATTGGGTTCATTCTAATTTTACTTACAGAATTTCATTATAAATAAATAATAAACCGATATACACCAATAATCAATAAATAATCGGAGACATACTGATTAAATTAAACTACAGCGCAAACACTTAAATAATTTTCAATAAATAAATAAAACTCGTTCATCCCATCTGCGATTTAAAATATCCATTAAGTCGTCTCTTAAAAGAGTCACTCAAAGGCTCATTTTTTATATGTCCAACTTATCATTAAAAATAATAACAATTAAAACTTATCATTAAAAAGTAAACAGATTTATAATTCAATAAATTTAAACATTCACCATTCGACAAACTCATGCTATAAACATAAACAACATTTAATTCCGCCATTTCAAACTACGAAATATCGGCTCCACATTCTAAATAGTGCGACTTCACTATTTCGACTTTTCATTATCATGATTGAGAAATCTAGTTTCGTCAGTGCAGTTCACGTGAAAATTGGTTATCGTAACGTCATTTTTCCCGTGCCGCTAACAGCTATACGTTAATTTCAACTTCGTCCACGATGCCTTCGAAAAGGTCGAGTCACTGGCACAAAACGTTCGGGCCATCATAAATTGGTTTTGCCGAAATTTTAATTAGCGTTAATAAAAGTGTCACTGACGAGACAGATTGTTTTTCTCCGTGAGACGCATACTTTTTGCGACCCGTGGTCACGCCTCGTGATGCGGCAGCACAAAGCCCGAAGATCTCGATCCGATTACACGGACTTCCTTTCAGTTGCGCGCTAACAGATTTTTTTGTTGCGCCTGCGCCGCACTCACTGCATCATTCTCGGGAGCGCACAATGATTATCCCGGAAAATATCCGGTAAAGTGCTGCATATAATTTTATTTCAACTTTACGTTATTACCGCGTAATTGAAGTTGTATTTCTTTCTTATTGGCCTTATGGGACTCTTACCCCGGGCAATAATAAGCGAAAGCTTTCTCGCTGATTCTGTCTCCGGGCTCCTTGACTTTCTCAGAGTCCGCTTTGCAGATTACCCCGCCTTTAAAGAGTAGTTTATTTGTCGGGACAAAAAGAGCACGACAGATAGGAGGAAAAAGTTCAATCAAGCATCCATTACCCGGCACACCGAATTGAAGTCTAATTGAAAACTCGACTTCACGCAACTAGTGTCGAACACGCGACTTCGGCGCTTTATTTTCCGAAAACTGCATACAAATCTGCGCCGCGATAAACAAAACGCGATATTATTTTCGGGTATTAATTTCCGTGCTACGAAAGCGAACCGGTCAATATGCCCGGGGAATATTTGGAATTGACAAACATAATGTAATGGGCCGAATAATACGTGCTCGAAATCGATAAGAGGGACACACGTAATTTTCCTATAATTCGACCACTATAAATTTTACTCCCGGGGTTATGCGGATGCATTAATTTGGCCGAATGTATGTACCCTTCAAGCCGAAACCTTGAGGCTGTGTTGCCTGTTTTTCCCAGGCTTTTAACCAAACATTTGCATCCTGCGCTAGACGACGTCATTCGCGTGAAATTTGATCAGCCGCAAGTGGTCATCATTTTATTGACTTTTGATTTGATTGGGAGCTCAGCTTTTTAGCTGATCTCCAACTTCGAACAAGTTTTCCAGACTTGAATCTGCCAGTGTGCAAGATTTGATCGATACCGCGATATGATTCCCGATTTCAAAAGTAATTACTGGAATTACGAAAAAGTTGTCATGGCGGTGAAAGAAGTCATTGAATGTTATTCAGACTTCACAGTGATTAATGAGAAGTGATATGCAAAAAGAAATACGTCAAAAATAATTGGTGCTTTGTTGGAGTCCGAGTAAATAGCAGCTTTATTGATAGGTTCAATCGGGAAGCATATGTTTGTATGAAAACATTAATCTAACGACTCTTTGCAATGGAACTATGCTATTTCAAAGAATAAAAAGTGTGATGACATTCATTGTTTCTATTCAGAAAATTCAGAGAATAAAATATTAAAAAACTGAGTTTTTATTTGTTTGTTCTAGCATCCAAAAAAACTGGTTTTATGTCAATATGTTGGAAATAAGGTTGGTTTAGCGAAATGATTTTTTTGTATATCAAATATTACAAAAGAATTTGTCAAAAATGTGATTGAAGTATACTCTCGGTAAAATATTTATATACTGCACGTAGATATGCAGAATCATATATAAATAAGACAATAAAAATTATTATTATTATTATTCTTGTTGTTATTAATATTGTTCTTGTTTTTATTATTACAAAACGTACTGGTTGCATTATTTGTACGGCTGCGGTAGTAATATTTTTCTTTGAAACATATCATTGATATCGCATTATGTATACAAATGCAACACTTTCAGCTCGTCTAACTCTTAGCGAAATATTTTGCACGTCAGATTTGTTGGCATAGCGCGATTCCGACAAAACATTTACTAACACCGTTGTTTTCGCCGGTGGAGTCACGTAAATCGCGCGCGAAGCGACATAAAGGACGCAGATACATGTTCGATTCCAATCTTTATACAATCGCGGAAAACGAGATACATTTATGTATATTTCATAAACCTTTCCCGTTTTACCGGCACTTACCATAAGGACGTCTTTTACTCGGAGAGACGCGGCGGAACGAACCACCGATTTGAGAATTCACTTTCACGCGGCTCGCATGAGAATGAGGACACCACGAGTACGTGCCAATATGAATAGGAAATGGCAAAATGTGATAGATATGTTATAGATGCGTGCCATCCTAAACCATTCGTCGTACGTCGTAATACGTCGATTTACGCAAGAAAGTGCGAGAAAAATCTCGACGGAAAGCTGGTTTGCTTTGCAAATCGATGCAATTGGCTTTGTAAGATCTTCGATCTTTCAAAGAGCAAAACGCATTTTGGAGACGAGTTCCCTCAAATGGAATATCGTGTCTCGAAGTGACAATCGAATAATGTTCCCCGATTTGGCAGAAAACATTATAAAACATTCAATTTTGGAGATCGTAATTGTATATCCTAAATCGGGATCAGGTAGTTAAGTCTGACTCATGTTAGATCAGTTCAACGATTTGTCGAAGGTGGAATACCCGATTAGTTCAAAATGTCCGAACCAGAATATCTCTAAATATCGTAACATTGATGTATGTGAATGTATGAATACATGTATACAAATAGATGCGTGCATGTATCCAGATTATATACAAGCAAATGCGATCAATACACCGATGTCGAGAATTCAAGTCGCTTCAAGGTATTCAGCATGATATTCGGGCTCAGTTGGGTATTCAGGTTCATTTCGATCCTCGGACTAGTCCAAGCTTATGTTAAATAGTTAATGCCATGGCTCTATTCGTAGTCACAGGTAAAATAGTTTTAATAAAGGACTTTCTTGGTGCAAAACAGGATTAAAATTAAATTGTTTAATTTAACAGACAAATAAAGCGATTTTATCATTTGAAAATAAGTGAGCTTATCTCGTGATAAATTGTCGTAGCAAATCGTAACGTTGATGCATGCGTAAAGTCATAATAATTACGACCGAATCGTTTATTGCGAAGCGTGACTTAAGCAGTAATAATATATATTGTGATATCATTTCATCACACAAACGGGACAATAGCCGTTTATAGTACGTGTCAGTTGCAACAGTAAAATAAACTGCACCAAAGCATCATATCAACGTAAAACGATTGTGATAAAAGCGGCACAGTGCACTTGATTTTCGATAAAACGTCTACTTCAGCCAAACGCGAGTGCAGTTATAATATCAATGATTCTTGTGTCAAAGATGCTAACTGACAGTTGCCATGATTGTAATTATTCGCTGCAATTGTTTCGATCAGGATCTGATTTGCCAATTATGTTTCATTGATTTCATCATTTTGGTCGCTAAAAATAATCTAGTGCAATTAATTAGAACATCAAATGATCAAGCGAGTAATTGTACGAAAAAATGTTAGGTCTCTGTTTCGGTTATTCAATTTTACATAATTTATTCAACTCGACAGAATTTTTATAGGTTGGCGACGAAGTTAAAATCAATGCCCGAATTTGATAAGTGGAATTACGTTTATTGGCGTTTTCTCCTCGATTGTTGACGTAACAACATTGGTCCTAAGTGGAGAATAATAAAACATCGATGTTATAGTTTGTATACATAATACTGTTAGCTTTATTTCACATCTTTGTGTCAGCTTTGTAATTACAGTTTGATTGATGGTCGTTATCTCAAAACAATATTTGAAATATTGAAACAGTTTTATTGTTTCCACTAATTTAAGGTACAATATTAAGTTACACAATACATTCAGTTTTTCTGTATTGAAAATATTGCACGAAATTTTCCGTTCGAACAATGAAGTTGGATTATCACATAATACGGATTTATGTAAAACTTTTTTCGCAGATAAAAACGCAGCTCTTGGAACAGGAGAGCACGCCGACGAAAAATAAATAATACGGTAGATCATCCAAGTTTAATAGGTGGCGCAATTGTAATTCGATCTAGTGCTGCTTCACTAGCGCCACTTATTTCGCGTATAGTATTTAGATTTAGATTTCAACGCAGAAAAGCAAGTTCGGTTTCGTGTTTCTAATCTCTTGGCATGACTATGCATTCGTACATTTATGCAAGCTGAAATTCGTGTTCTTCTTTTCCAGAGCTACGCAATTACCCGTCTTATTAACTTACACTGATCTATTTCATTCAGTAAAAATGCCAGAAAAATTATCAAGTTAAAGTCGACAATAAATTTGATTTCTAAACTATCCTTTTGTAATTCATAATAAACCACGAATGGTTCAACAAAAGCGTTGTGTAAAACGTTAAATTAAAGTAAGAATGACATTGAAAAAAAGTTAGAAAAACATTCATTACCACACTTGACAAACAAGTCTCTAGAAGGTGTCGCTGCAATGTTTGTAAATTATTTGGTGCAAGAAGTACTTCTTCTAAAACAGTTGCGTTTTTTTTTCCTAAAACCACTTTTACAATCACATTTATTTTTGTAGCACTTCTGATTCACTTCTGCTCCTTTGCGGGCGCAAAATTTAAATCTCGTTTCCGCAAAATTTATTCCATAAATAACAAAGTTTCGGAAATCAATTGTCCCAAATAGCACTTGAGCGATCCAACATTTATACTTTACACAGCTTAATACTTTTTTCATAAGCACTCGAAAATACGAGGTACCATAATTCACGAACAGCGACTGTCTCATAAAAATCGACCGAGCTTCTGATAAGAGAGGTCGACACCGGTGTCGCATGTGACTTATCCTCATACTTTTTTCGCTCCTTTCTTGTTCAGCGCCAAGGTAGCTCGACGAGCTAAAACTGTACATTACAACGCATATACAATCTCGTACTTTGGCAAGTGAGCTCGCAACAGTTTCTTCAATTTATAATACCTCGTACGAGCGCGCGCGTGCACGATGACCGCGATAAAACCGTCGCTTCGGTATCGTCGATTAATGATCGCCTGTCGAATTGAGCCCGGCAATAATTTCGCGGCCCGGCAAATTGAGTTTTCAAAACTCGTCGCGCAGCGAAATTCGCGATAACCTCGCGCGAGTTGTAACACCGCGGGGGCAACGTTTGTTTGGCTGTTTGAAACGCTGCCAAGAAATATTAAGTTCGGAATGGCCTGCGTTCCGAAAAGGGCAGGCGAAATAGTACGGACTCCGAACAAAAAACATAAATACCCATTCTAAGAAACGCGGAAACGCCGACGATAAGTGCGCCTTAATTTATTCACCGTTCTTTCGCTATTTCGGCAAAACGTGTGATATACGTACATACGAAAGCATTTAATCTCAGGAGTCGATGACTCGTAATGCGGCTGGTTATCGTGAAGCCGGCGCGCGGAAGATCGATGCGAGCGTGGCTCGCGTGTCACGAAAAGCAGGAGAGCGGCGTACACGTTGCCGGGTAACTAGCTTGATATTTACATTTACTTTATAATACCCTCATTAGAGAGACGGAGGTCGAGCGAGCGGCGGAAAAAACGTCGCCGTTGCGTGCCGCGCCATGTTTTATTATCAATTTGCAAATATCGGCGAATAACACTTTCAAAAACATCGAACATTGTCACGGAATGTGCGACGACGAAAAAACTGAACGCCAGTTTTCAGCGCGCGACAACATCTCGATTCGAACGGGCAGCAGAGCTGCTACTGAAATTACATGGTAATTTGTAAAACTGACCTTTTTCCGAACTTATCGAAGCGGATGATTTTGCTGAAATATAGCAGATGTGACTGTCTGCACTGATTAAATATGAACGGCCGAATTCGGCGCTGGGTGTTTTACTATGTCGGGTCGACTCGGGGTGTCAACTTATTGGTAATTGTATCAGCAGTTGGCGTTGGATCAATTTAATATTGGAGTTATCGATTGTCGGAGGTGTAACTTGATTTTGGATAGTTTGTAATAATACTTAAGTGGATTGAGGTGTGTTTGTTTTTAATTTAATATTGTTATACTGGTGTTTGAATGTTCTAAATAAATTCGAAAAATGGAAAACGGACAGGAAATTATTCGTTGAAGTTTTACAGAATTCCAGTCTTGATATAAACTTTTGCACCATATAAAAGAGAGGATCCATGCATAGATCGAAATCGATGATCATCCGGATTTTATCAATATTAGTATATACAATAGAGTACCTTTTTGGTAATAATACAGGAACAGTGTCCAAACTTTGATTCATATTGATTTTCCCTTACGGAAAAATAGTACAGACATTTTTAAAGTAACTTATTAAATAAGTGGTTACTTCAGATGATTCAGAAGTTAATTTAGGGATCTCTGTAGCAACTGCAGCAGAAGTAACTACAGTCTTGGTAGTAAACATAGGTAAACAAATGCAGTAACCATAAGTTAAAGTTACCAGAGAACGAACTCTTTCACAAGATTCTGCAGTTACTACATACAAGAATTACAGTAACACTATTAATAAAGTTCCTTATACTTGTAACTATATTTACTATATTACGTTTGAAACCGACAATCACCGTAATTTGATTTAGATTAGAGAGCATACGACGGGAGTCGCAGGATCTTTGATTTAAGCAACAATGGAAGAAGTCAGTACGCGGATAGGTGACCGTTCGGACAACTGTAGTTCGAACATTTACTACAAGTAACTCCGTAGGTACTTGTAGTAACTATTGATTTTGTCGTAAAAACTATTTTGTGCCCAATTTGCTATAAAAATCGTGTAGTTAACTTTGTAGTAATCATAAAAAATTAATTGCAATCACCACAGGACTTTTCTTAGTAGTACCCTGTAGTATTTTTCGGTAAGGGCTTTTCCACTTGAATTTCTGTTCAAATTAAAATGCATGTTTTTGATATAATTCGTTTCTATCAAAAATTTTCCCCATAGATATACTTTTCAACGAACGGCCACAGATTGTATTAACTCAACAATATTTTCATAAGAGGAGAAGCCGTAAAAAACGTGGAATAAAAAGATCGACGTTTTTCATTTTTGAAGATTTGTGGTTCTCCGGGGACTTCTCAACCATGCCATGTATTATCTTTCTTGTAAATGTGTTAAATTTCCTCGCGAAATTGATAACCGGGGGTACCTTCAAACATTTTCCATTTATTCGGAAAAACACATAGTGATACAAGTTTAATCGTTTCTGCGGCAAATTGCATTTTTCACTCGAGTTGACAATGCGAGTCAGTACCCATTTATTAGATTGCAACCGCGGCCCCTCGGAGGAATCCTTGCGCGCTCGTAGCAGCGATGACTCGTACGGTCGCAAAAATAATACAGCTGTTATGTAAATGCAACCGCGAATTCAATAAACCGTGAACGCACGAAGAAGCGACGAATGTACAATAAAGCAGCGACATATCATTCTTTTGAACTCATTTGCCAAGTTCCCGTGGAACAATCGGTGAAAGCACTCGCGGCTGAAGTAGACAATATCATTCACTAACTCGAAATGAACAAACTTTGCGCAAAAACGAAATATGTCAATATCGAGCGATTCGGCCGGGGATTCCCATATCACCTTACCGCGGACATCCGGCAAACATTCTTACTATTACTTAGCGAGGTCTTTTCTCAATATCGAAGTTTTCTATTACGCCGTACTTGCGGAACAAAAGACCTCTCAGCGCCAAATATCGGCGGGATATCAAAACAATTTCGAAACGTCGATGTCGCTAAATCAAACTTTTTAATTCCCCCGCGCACAAGACACTGCGGGGCGAAATTTGATACAAAACTCGGCGGCGAACCGCATTATCGTTGCGGACGTGCTATGTAAATAGTCGCGCATCTTCCGATTTCGACGGAATAAATGTGCATCCGACGAAAATTCGGACCGGGTCGAAAAGTCGGCAGTCAAGTATAATTGAATAACGCAAGTCTGGTACTGATATAAGCAAACAACGTTTATACACGAACCAAGCTGGTTGACACAGTTTGCTTTCGTACAATCGATATCCTGGCGTGTATCCCGCACGCCCAGCTTTCTAGGTCTCCTCGAAATCCGGGCGTACCATGACGATAGTTTGTAGCTCTTGTGCGGGTTATTTATGTTCTTTTACGTTGCAAAGCTGTGCGCTTTTCGCCACTCGATGCGAAAATTTCGTATATTCCCAGGCATTCAGCGACTTGAATTGCACCGGTATTCGGGCTCACCGACACTCAAAAGTACATACGTACTCATCATTCCAGAGTAGACGAATGCATGCTTGTTCACGCTTTAAAAGCACTTTACGTCTGCGCACGTGAAATATGCGGCACAAAGTGAAAAGTCTCCCGGTATTAATGTTTATTGCTTCATAATGGCTGCGAAGACGTCCGCGTCCGGATGAACGCGCCGGCTAATTTCGGCTAATTAGCTCGAGCTGTCAGCCGTGCCGCCGCAGAGAACCGTCCGCCTTTTTTCTTCGGTCGTTTTTATCGCCGTCGATCGATCGCCATGCCGACGCATCGCGTCGTTTGAATTATCAGTTTCGCCGCGCGGCAATCATTACTCTGAAAACCGATTTCACAGATTTAATAATCAGGTCTCATTTGGCTGTTAGTTTAACGACGCGCCAATTAGCCTTTATTAAGTTGCATTATCAGATGCACAAACGCGAAATCTGTTTTGTGTCTTCTAGTGTATTAAGATGGTTGTAGTTTAGAGTACATATGCGGTTTCGAGACTATTGTCGTTCGGTCTTATCAAATAACATTCATCTCGACAATGAAATTTTTGCGGTACGTTTACGATAAGAAAATATATAATGTAATATTTGCGAAGATTGAATCAAAAGTACGAAATTTACGGAACTTTATTTGAACAGTGAAATGACAAAAGTGTAAAATTTCACGATAGATATATTAGTTTTCTGTCAGCACGAACATTGGACGAGAGCTTGTGTTATTGTAACGGAAGACAAGTACTGGTGTGCGAGGAAAACTCGGCACAATAGTACGCAAAAGGAAATATTTCGCAAATTCTATCTCGTGTATTGGCGATGAGCAGATTATTTTCCGGAGTTCTTTCAATTCCCCTTGGTTCGCGAATATGCCGCTTGGTTAGTCTGAAACACTAGTTATTGTATTTTAATCGGTCGAAGGTGGAAATACGGTTGAATTTTAAAGTGTCGATCGTAAGATGCAAGATATTTAAGTCTAAGTTTAAATATCGCAAATCAAGGATTGACGCTAAAATAAACGGGCTAAATGGACGCACACTTTTCTGCATTCGTAAAAATAACTTGTTGCATTTGAATCGGGTAATCTTGAGTGGAATGGGAACACACGCAATTTATTATTTATCGACAGTGAGAGCATTATCCCTATTAAAAATTTCATATTCATACGTATAAAAACATACAAATACGAAGACAATACCCGCAGAGACCAATATGTTCTTGGCCGGGTATTGTCACCGTTTTTGTATGAATCAATACGAATCAATATGTTCAATATGTAAT
>JABFPB010005520.1:0-13186 GCA_022817645.1 Ceratoteleas bidentatus
CCGCCGTGGGCGGCGTGTTAATTTAATCAAATTTTGTTCTTTTTAGCGTTAAAACAAATGTTTTCGACAGGAGAATCTTACGTGCCAAATAAGGACAACCCTAATATATATATATATAATCCAAATGTTAAACGCCATATATTATTTCTGTGGTCTTGATCAGTAATCACTTCAGTCACTTTTTTGCCAGTAACTTCAAGATATCCGAATGCAGAATCTGAAATGTGTTGTCTGACTTTTAAATGTTGTTTGCTCTTATTCTGAAATTTCAAACTTGTAAACTTTTATTTCCAAGCTTCACATGATAATTCAACCACAAAACCAACTATAAAACTATCTCATGTGAAATTATTATTTAATTGTATTACAACACATTGTGTAAATTTAGCATTTTCAGCAATTTAATTCAATGTCACCTGAACCAACACAAGAAGCATCTCAAGAAGATTTGGACGTGAATGGTTTGAATGAAAATGTTAGGATACCCCCAGTATCTGACAGTGAAGATGAAGATCCACTGGACGCAGGTTACACCTTATTACCAGACAATCCAAACGACAATGAATTACCAGTGAACGATGAAGATGACGACGAAGATGTAATTCATATATTTTCTTGTTTTTAAGTCTCTAAAACTAATATGCATTTTCATTTGTAAATAACTATTTTGTAATCAAATTGATGTTTAGGATGAAGAATGGACATTACCAATTTCTCATCAGAATGGCCAAAATATACCAGAAAACTCACAGGTAATAAATATATGAAAAATCAGCTAAAATTAATTAATGTTTAAAATTCAATGTTTACTGAAAACTTTATGTCTAATTGGCTTTCATATTTTTAGACTGACATATCTCCAGAAGTATTAGAAGTTTGGTCATCAAACTGTAATCGATCCAACATTGACTTAGACTCTGACAAAATATGTCAAGTAAAATCTCTGATGGCGTCCTTTGTATTACCAAGTTCTGTGATTCCTGAATGGGCTTCTGCGATTTCCGAAGATCAGTGGAAAGAACAGCTGATGGAACGAATAAGCGAAATCCAGAAAAAGAACTCCAACTAAATACTTATACTCTATATATTATTTTTATTAACGCTATTATGTGTAAAGATATGTAAAAATTAAGCAGAAGTAAAATTATTCTATAAAAACACTTGTTTGAATGGCAATGTTTATTCAGCCGATCATTTTTTACATCTTGTTCATATTAACCAATTGTTTATTTAGACAATTAATTTGTATTTTATTCAACAAATCTTTAATAACACAATTTAGTGATTCCTAATTAAAAACGATACATTCCTAATTAAAAAAAATCGTTTTGCCTTGCAACGGACTGCTGGAAAGTTACAATAATCCACAGAATTAGAACCATAATTCATACACGAAAAGTCAAAACATTTTGCAAATAATAATCTACCAATTGAGAATATTTGTTGCTTACGACAAACGACGGCTAAAATTAGCAGTAACAGTTTACTTATCATTCTTTACAATTCTTATGACAAAAATTATTTGTAATTCGGTTTCTTAACTGTTGATCGAAAGTTAAAAAATTAATACAATGACAAATGAAAAAATGAAAGCGGGAGGAACTGATTCGAACAAAGCGCAATGTAATTTCTGTAACTCCTTATCACTTCCAATCTTTATTTATCAAGAATTGTACAGTGTTACACGACTGGCTCTAAAATTTCATTCCATGGGACGTTTACACGGACCAGTTTATTGTTACTTGGCTTTCAATGTCTGTTGTTGTCGAGCCTTGTCGCAAACGTTTCTTTGTTCCTTTAAATTTCAAGAAAAAAAAGAGAAAGAAACAAAATCAGTCAAAGGATAAGTTAATAGTCAGTCTCGCGCATGTTTCCGACGAGAAGCTCTAGCGCTAATTTGATTCGACGATACGAGACGGACCGCGCAAATCATCGGGAACTCCAACATCCGTATTTACATATATACATATACACATGTGGAGTGTTGCATGTATACGTGTGTATATGTGGCGCGTGTTGCATTAACTGAGCCAGTTGCAGTGATATTTCCTTGTTTCCCCCTGTTCTTTCTCCATTTCTTAATGCGTCGAAAGAGTCTAATTTCGCATTCGAAGTATTTCTTATATCCGTTAATTTCATTATTTTTTAAATACGCTTTCAACTTTTTTTCGTGTTTTTTCGAAAGAACGGCACGATGTGGCGATTTGTGATTCTTCTTGTTTTCTTAGTTTTATCCTTTTTTTTGGCTTTTGTTCTTTTTTGTTCTGCTTTAAAAGTTACTTAATAGAGGTTTCTTGGTTGACTGGTACGTCTTTGTTTTTTTTTAGTTTTTATTTTTTTCCTTCTATCCGTTTCCACGTAGGAATGGTGTTTCTACTCGTCCACGACACCAGCCACTCGTGGCGTTCTCTCAAACGTGAAACCATTCGTTCCGTCGGGTCCCTTCGGTGGTCTCAGAACTGTTAGCTTCGGACCTGTATCTTCCATGGAAATTGTACGTAGTCGAATGATGAGGCGTTCTGGGCGTTGTTGCACTGTCTCGCTATGTAACAAAAATTGAATTCACAAAATTAATAAACATACGACTAATTTGCATCAGTTAGCTAATCATCAATTATTTATTAATAGGGTAATGTTGCTGTATGCCAAACTATATTAAATAACTATATTAAATATTACTATATTAAATAACTATATTAAATAACTATATTAAATAAATTAAGGAAAGCAATTTCAACAATGCAAATGAAACGATTTAAATAGTCGATTTCTATTGCATGATTAAAATCGTGATAATCCTACTGATTGATGATTAACAATAAGTAATACATTTCTGTATAAACAATATATGTACCTGATGCGTCTAACATTACATGCGGACGACTTTCCTGTGCGCTGATTTGTTACTATGTTAAATTCCACAGTGTCACCTATTTGCAAAGTTGCGTTATTGCGTACTTCGCTCATGTGGAAGAACAACTTCTTTCCCTCTTCGACTTCATACGCAAGAAAGCCGAATAAACCTTTGATAGCATCTACCGTGGCTCGTTGTTTTGTTCGTACGACAGAAATGTTGCATGCATGACCCATAGAATCAACCTGTTGAAACAAGACAATTTTAATATAAACAAGAATTACAAGTCACAGTTTTATGATAATAAAACTATCTCACTTTCTGACCATTTTAATTCTAATTAAAAGAAATGAATGGGAGTTTACAAGAAATGACCCAAATCAATTTAATCAATTTAATATTTGAATAAAAAATCGATTTAATCGAAATAAATTGAGTGAAAGGAGCACCCGGTTTTCATTCTTTTGTCCGGATATAATATGGGATAGGAAATTACTTGAAGCTGAACTGGATCTCCGACTTGCAGAAGCTCTCGTTTATTGATCAGACCCATGATACCGAACTCGTATTCCGGCGTTTCCTCGTCTTCGGAGGTGGGGTTTATCTTGATGAGGCCGGCGTATTCCGGTTGTTCAGGATTAGCGCTACGCAGGGGCCTGATCACGGTGCCATCCAAAACCTCGCTGACCGACGGCGGCCGAGGGATGCTGCCTTTCGGTAACGGGCGAACATGGTCAGCCGCGGCGCAGCCAACCGAAGAGGATCGGTTGTTGACTGCACTAATACTGTACTCGATGTCTGCGCCCAACTCCAAAGTACTCGCATCACCTTCGAAATTGCTGCAATTCGAAAGTTAAACATTTGTCAGAATTCTTATCTAAAATCGAATTATAGCAGTGAAATTGGCGAATGAAAAGGAAAATATGTTTTTTTATCTTTCATTCAGTTTATATTTCAATTTCATGTACCTGTAATGGAAAAATATTTCTGTCTCGTGATTCACCGTCTCGATAAAGCCAAATCCATCTTTCAAGGCGGCAATAAAGCCCTGCTGCACCTGACCAGCTGTTGGTTTTTTCGTGCCATTTGTTGCTGCTTTCTCTCCATTTGCGTTCAGAAGCGCAATATCTACAGCAACAAGTTCTTTTCTGGGTTTCACTTGACAGATGTTAAATTGTACCTGTTTAACATAGAATTTGATTAATACAGAGTCAACTGCAAACGTCACAGATAATTCAGAATGTACAATTTCTCTTTCATAATTTCTGCTAAAGAAGACAAAACTATAAATTCATAATAAAAATTAATAATCAATCAATTCATGTTTGCAATATCAGCAATATACTTCCTAATGATAATTTGCATAATTATTATTTACCTTATCTCCGGTTTTTGGAATGCACTTCGATTCACAGTCCTTTGCGAAAAAGATTATGCTTTTTTGTTGGCCCTCTTTCAGATATCCAATAAGTCCCGGATCCATGCCACGAATGTCTTGAATGACACTGCCTACCACATTGCTACTGATAATAGTCTCGAACTGTACAGTACCCGGTGGCAAATGCTTCAGTCTGATGGCACTTTGTCGAGCATTAGAAAACGTCGAAGTTGGGTCCTAGAAATCAAAGGAAATTGTTCATAAAACACAATACTTTGTGAAAATATTTTGATATTCAAATTCCATAAAGCGGCTGTTCACCCCAATTTACCTGAACAAACGTGAATTCCACCTCATCACCGACACTGATTTCCCGCGTGACATCAAGCACTTCGCTAAAATGGAAGAATAATCTGCAATCACGATTCACACAACGAATGAAGCCATAATCCTCTTTAAGTCGCGCGATAATTCCTTGTTCACGCTTCTCGCCCGATACGGCGAACGATTCGAACAGCAATGATATCTCTGTGGCGCGTTTCAGCTGATCTCGCGTGTCCGTTGCGATGCGAAATTGGACCCAATCGCCGTGTCTAAATTCAAGCAAAAGTAACACATTTAGTAATTTGAGACTTTCGTTTAGTTAAGGTGATTTGGTAGATGTAAATTATTAAATTAGAATTGAAATAATTGTGTCAAAAAAAAAATGTTCTACTTGCAATAGAATAAATCAATTAAATATTAAAAATATCATAAATTAAAAGAGAAAAACAAACAAATAAATTGTTTTTAACATGCCCAAACTATTTATTGCAAACAATTTCAATCCCTAAATAATCAATCTCTTTTGTCTGATTTTCCAGCTTAATTAGGGAATTGTATGTTTCCCTTAAAAAAGGAATTGAGTGATTTTATTCATTCAGCTCAGCCTATCAATAACGTTGAAAATGTATTAACTTCGTGACTTTGTACTGACAAATCCCTTAAAGTAACTCAAAAGAACAAACTAAAATACCTCAAAGTAAAATCGCCCTTTTGATCTTTATCGCCGAATGAAACTTCTACTTCCGAGTGATCCTCTGCTCTGTACCGAATTCTGCCTGGCAGTGGGTCGCTTCGTACAGAATTGCCCTTCTCAAGTGGCTTTAGAACCTGTCCTTTCATTATTTCATCATCTATCTCTTCAAAAACCACAGAACCTGGTGGCAGTTTTGTAATATTACATGCCACCTCTTTACCGTTACGAGTTTGTATGATGAACTCGACATCGTCACCCAAACGTAATTCCTCTTCAAGATTTTTCGTTTCACTGAAGTGGAAAAAGATTTCTTTAACGACGTCAGCCCGTTCTATGAAACCGAAGCTTTCCTTCATTGTACACACTACGCCACGATATCGCACCGGGTGTACTGCATTTTCCAGACGAACGTGACATGCTCCCAAATTTCCACTGAAAGAAAGTATTAGTTTTATTAGTACAAAAATTGAGTTCAAGATTAATTGATTAAATATAAGGTAACTTCATCTACAGAAATATCACTACACTGCAGAAAACTAAAAAATGTTCATGTCAAACTGGTTATTATGCAAAGGAAAAAATACAGTTCTAAGTATACATTAGAATGCTTCATGGTAAACTGATAAACATCAACGCAAAACAATTATCTCGCAAGAATATCATTTGGAATTTAAGCGACAAAAATACAGCCACTTTTTCACAAGTTCATTGCATAATGCATAATTACTGCGGATAAATATTATTTTTCTATTTTTACCACTCTGGAGGTAAAAATAGAAAAAATAAAAATGAAGTGTAAAATCCGAATAGAATGAAAAGTTCATAAAACGTTTAACAAATGTTTGCAAGAATGTTTATATTATAAATATATTTAAAAATATCTACAATTCTCACAGATTGGTGTTAAAAGACTAAGTACCGTTGGTTTGTGGCAATTTGGAAAGACACTTTATCACCGGCACGTAAAGTCACGTTTCCCTCAACATCGTCTTTGGTATAAGGTAAAAAGAAACATTCTCCCCGGTTCTCGTAACTGACTCGACCCTGAGAATCGCCACCTGCTTGTAGTTCCGTTGTTACATTGCCGGTGACCCGTTCTTCACTTAAAACCTACAAAATCATCATATTGTTAGTTCAAAATTACAAACAAAAACGTTTTTTTTTAGTTTTTCACCAGATTTTGTGCATACGTACCACTTCTGGCGCAATCTTGCTAACTATGCTGGCAACTGGTTTCCCGTTTCTGCGATCATAGGTCATCTCAAATTCTACAGCGTCGCCAATTTTCAGATGCTCAATGGTTCCACTGAATTGGCTGAAGTGGAAGAACAATCTAGCTTGCCTTTCGCAGCATTGGATGAATCCGTAAGATTTCTGTAAGAGGGGTACGTTGGAATAAGCAATAAATTATTGTTGAGAATTTTGCTTAGTGTAAAATAGAGTGAAAAAGGTGAATTGTGGTTTTAATTTGGTAATTATTGTTATACAGTTGAACATTAAAATTATTGGCTGTAAATTATTGACAATTAAAATATCACGAACCAAAATATCATAGTTTTTTTTTATATATCACGGTCAACTCTTTTTGCAACTTTGAGTCTGTAAGTTCTTTGAAAGCTCTAACTTTTTTTAAATTTTTTGCATAAAAGATAAATATGTTTTTTTTTCTATTTCGAATGTAATATGTGCAGATATGCAAAACTAAGCTCACTTTAACGACAGTTTGGTTACTTTACATGGTATATTTCTTTGACGTTACTTTCAGTATGGAACATAGAACTTTTTACGGCATTCTTAAATTTTATTGTCAACCCTTTCAAATATCGCGCCTGTAATGCTCTATTTTGATTGGTTAACCTACATTCCTCGGTTCTGAACAAGACGAAAATGTGATGGCGTATTTGGAGAACTAACAACCGCTTCTATTAATAAAGGACAGACAATTGAAGCCATATAAATGCATCCTTTATTAATAGGAACAGATGTTAGTTTCTGAAAATGCCATGAAATATTGACAGTACCAAAAAATGAGAACTTATAAAGCTGAGGAAAATAGAGAACATCGATTGTATAATTTTCACATTGCGAATTAAAATATCATGATATTTCATATCACGATTGTGTAAATGTAACAGTTACTTACATGTAATTGTAAAAGCTAATAAAATGCAGGCAAGTAATAATACTAACGAAACAACTGCAGCCAGTAATTAAAATATATTCTTTACTAGTTTTACTGTTTATTTATTGTTCAGTATTAACATAGAAAAGAAAAATAAAAAAAAGCCATACCAAATAAACATTAATACCAAAAAACAAACGTTGATACCAAAAAAAAAAAAAAAAAAAAAAAAAATAAAAATTAAAAAATAAATGTTTCGTTTAAAATTAAAAAATTTAATTTATTTTTTTAATTTAAAAGAAACATTATACAATAGAGAAAATGTAGTAATATAATTTCAAGGTATCCATTCATTCGATTGAAAAACATGTTTGTACAATTACCCTACATTCCAGTAAAATTGCCATAGGTTTACAATAATAAAAATATAAAGGTTATTTTAAGGTCTATATTCAAAATTAACATGTTTTTCAATGTGTTAGCAAAAACACTAAAATATATTTTAAATTAGATTAAATTAAAAAAAATTATTTTTCAAAAAATTTTTTATGTCTCGTATTTTTAGTCAAATTTGTGTAAAAATGTTGTACTTCCTTAAATATTTAAGGAAGTTCCGGCACGATCTCCTTCATAATGAGAATGTTTTGAAAAAATATGTGTTGCAAAACCAATTTCATGCAAGACAACTGCAATTACAAGGATGTCGTGAAAAAATTATTGAAGCTGACATACACTACATGGATACTTCAAAACTTTAGATCCCACAAGTTAGAGAAAATGTCAAAAAGTTGTCAAAGTTGCAAACAATTTCACCCGCTATATTTGCACTAATATTAACAAGTCATTTTATTAAGTACGGCAAACAGAGTTGGACAAATTCTTTGAAACTTATTCTTTGATTTTTTTTCTTGATTTTTAAAATACATTTAAATAGAATTAATAAAATAAAAATAATCTTAAAAATATTTCTCTTGATATTGTATGACTGCATTTCATTACAACTTCCGCTTGTCCTTTCAATTAACTTGGTTTACAATTCATTCTTTTAAATGCGAAACGTCATCCTAAAACAAATCGTCCCGAAACTTCCTTAACGTCCCATTGAACCAAGCCTGGAGATCCAGATGTACTCCATGACCTGGGGTTATGAATCTGGATCAGTTATTGGCCAAATAACTAAACTATACTTTCACATTAACTGAGGCACAGTAATGTCATGTTCTGGGCCTACGGTGTGCGGATAATAAAACACCCAGCTTTGTTCCAGTCTGGGCCCGAATCGTGAAGATAAATACAAACTTACACTTAAAAGCATAATGCCTTTTAAGTGTAAGTCGAAATTATTACATTTAAAAGGCAGTAACGAAATCATTCTGTATAATGACGAAATTATACAGAATTTCGTCATTATACAGAACGAAATTCTGTATAATGTTCGTTGGATCAGTTAGTAAAATAAGCGACTTTTAATATTTAGAACTTGAGTTCAATACTTCATTGTGGACAATTTTGTAAACTTTTTTGTCAGTCGAAATGCTAGGGCCAGAATTGATCAAATCTGGGTATTCTATAAATGTCCACGAAATGGACCCAGACTGGAGCCAGTTGGATACAAAACAGTTTTGAACTGGGGCCAGCTCCTGGGGCTAGATTATACCAAATCTCGGCTTATTTAGTTTTAACGGGGTCAATAATCCCATTTATGTTCCATTCCTCTTTTACAACCACTCCTTTACATTTCAGTGCAATTATTTCGATAACTGAAATCCATTGTCGTACCAGTAATTTTTCAATGATTCCCGTTTCCCTGGTGCCCTGGTTGGTCGACTGGTCCTGGTCGCCAGCGACGCTTATGCTGGCCTCCAGGCCAGTGAACGTGCCGATTGGCGGGAACTTATCCGCAGAGCCATTTCGCGGCGAGTAGCAGGAAAAGTTGTTTTTGGGCGGGCACCTGGGCGGCGAGTCCATGAAGTGGTCCCCGCTGTACGGCGTGCCGTTGCGGTAGCTGTTCATGCTGCCCTGGTGGGGCATGGACGCCACCTTGCTCGGCATAGACATTGACTTGTAATCGATTATGGCCGGGTCTGAGTTCAAAATTGGCGGCTGGAAGGTCTTCCACTGAGGATCGTTGGACATGTTGTCTCCGAAATTGACGACGTCACCGAATACGACTTGGCACGACCGTCGTCGCGAATCTTCATTAAACGTAGCGACCGCAGCGCCCTCTTCTCCACGTTTCGGACGCCCGTCACACTGCCATCAAACGCGAACCGACCCTGCTTTGCTCGCGTATTAGTCTTTTTGGTTATTAGAGATATTGCTTGCGGCGTTTTCCGTTCAGTTAGTTATCATTAGCTTTCCCGTAATCCTTCTGTTCCATTGTTTAATTATTATCGTTATTCGTTAACTTCTATGCTTGTTTGTTGTTACTTTTTAAAGTTTTAATGTAGATATCACAGAATGGTTCTTGGTACCTTGAATCCTTGTCTCGTTTGTCTGTTTCTTTTATCCAAAGAAGGAAAGGAACAATGAAAGAAAAACAAAATTAATGGAAAACGAACAAACAACCGGTAAACGGAAACGGGGCAACGAAAGGGGAGGAGGAGAATCAAATCGGGCCACCTGACGTGTCGCGGCTTAATGTACCTGGCAGCGTCTCGGGCCACTTGGTCGGAATGCTTGTCTCCGTTCGCTTAGCTTCCGTGGTTTCGTCGTACGTGTTTTCGTCGCTTTTGGGGCCTCTTTACCCAAGAGTAAAGATTGAGAAAGAGAGAGAGAGTGAGAGAGAGTGAGAGAGAGAAAGACGTGGAAAGAGAAAGAGTCCTTTTTCCAAAAGGATGTTGAAATTAAAAGGATGGTAGAGTTTTGTAGGATAAATGGTAGTTTGAAAATCCTCAGATGTCTTCAATGCGTGCTGAGTGCGGTTGTGTCGTTTTTTCCGAATTCGCGCTTTGTATGTGTCGTTTTCTTCGGCTCTTCGGTCGTATGCTTCTTCTGCCGCTTTGACTCCGTAAAATCGAATTCTGCGTTCTGCGAGACTTCGACTTTGAAGCGTTTAATTTTTTACAAGTGAGCGGTGTTTCAAAAGTTCCCTAATCTAACAATTACACAAGCTGAAAAAGAAAGAGAAAGGGTGAGATTAATTTTGGGATTCAGTTTTCACTGAACTGTTTTAGAAAATTATTTACAGGGTTTTAGGGTGTACATTTAAAATTTCCTGGACATTTGCAGGTTTTCTAGTGGCATAGGTGACATTTTCCAAGGCAACGTAGGTAAAATTTTACTTAATATATGTAGGTGCAATTGTTGTAGGAAATAGATGCAATTTGCACATAGTAATTTAAGGAACAAACACGAAACTAATAAGGAAACATGCATATTTTTTAAAATCAATAAACATTTCCCTTTCATCTGCCCAATGTATAACACTGTCTTTTTCTGCTTCATTCCCAACTCATTTCTATAATTACAATACTTCTATCAGAGTCTTACGTAAAATCATTGAACAAGCTACATCGCTCAAACGATTTCCTACAAAAAGACTACAATGTCAAATGTAATTTTTTGCAGTAAAATTTACTGGAATAAATTTTTTTTTGTAAATTAACAGTCGAGTTTTGTGAAGTGATGGTATACTGAAATGTTACAGAAACGAATATTAATATAATATAATATAAATTAATATGAACTTTTGTCAGTATTTTCAAAAAAAAAGTTCCCTGATATTTTTAGGTGTTCTAGAGACATTTATCAGTTTTTTCGTGACTTTTTTTCTAACGGAATTCATATAATTACATTAATATATTTTTAATTCCCTTTGAAATTATACTCTTGAACAAATTCGCTGTCTTTTTTACTTCCATGACCAAATTCCCTGATTTTTCCAGGTTTTAATTTCCTATCTCTCCAATGTTTTTAGAAAATCACTATTTTCCCAAGTATTTCTTAAAATATCTTTGTTTCTGCCTTCACCGTATTTTTGGAAAACTAATACGTTATTCTCCAGAGTCTAAGGAATCAATAAACAAAGAATGGTCCAAGTTCACCGTTTAGTTACCGAGTAATCACCTAAAGCGGTAAAAAAGGACTATATTCTAGTATAAAATAGCTTTTACACAAAATAACGAAAAAGTGAATGTATCATTTAAGGAATATTTAGTAATAATTATCAAAATGGCACTATTTCACCCTATATGTTATATAAAAAACCTAAAAACTCTACTTAAACTGAATAAACTAATAATACGATAGAATAAACTTTCCGACCTGACTGTAGAGCTAGTACTACCTTAAAATAATTTCAATTCATTGTCAAAAAGTATTGGCTTTACAAGTTTAAAAACTTGTAAAATTTTTAAACTTGTAAACTGTACAATGCAATAAAGTAATCGTAAGATTAATGTATTGGACTCAATCATTTTTCGCCTGCTGTATCTGAACAGATCATCCAAACGCGAAGAAACTTCAGAGAAGTTTCCCTAAAATGCTGGTTCCATTACACCGAACGATGAGTCACCAATTTTTTGTGCGCGACACCGATTGGCTGTCGGTGTCAAGCTCGGTGAATCAAACCAAAAATCTACTCTACTTCCAATTCAATCTAAACTACTCAAAAAGCGCATTACAGGCGCGATCTCGCAGTCTTGTTATTCGCGCCAGATTTCGGGCGCGCGTACGCCCATAACCTAACCTCGACGATCGGTTGAAGCGCATATATTTATTTACTTCAAATGATTCTGCACATCGCCATATCTACCAGCCAAACCGTGCTACTAAATGAAAGAAAAGCCGATATCTTTATCAATGAACAAAAAATGAAAAAAAAAACGTATTGTGACTCTGTTATGGAATAACAGTAATTTTGGCATTTGAAAGGTTCCAAATTGGTTAGTTTCATAAATTTTTGTGACTCTAACACGGCACATAATTTTTTGTTTAAGTATTGCAACTTGACCTTTTCAATTTTCGTGAAATTTAATTAAAAAAAGTAAAAAAAAATAACAATAATAAGTAAATGGAAATAAATTGAGTAGAAAATTGGATGCAACGTGCGTTCAACATGCAATTTGAGAAATTGTAAAATGTGAGAAATGTACGGGATTTTGGTTTTGACTTCGCGTCACACGGGTTCCCTCGTCGATTAGTGGTACGCACGTACACACACGCACACACGCAAGTACGCGCGCGCACACACACGCATGCTCCCCCCGGCCATCCCCCGTCGTCGATAGGATAAAGTTCGGCCGAGTAACCGTGGCCCGGCGTGAATCGGGCGCGCTTTCCCGGCAAATCCGGATCCGCGAGGGAAAGCGGGAGCGCGCGACCCGATTCCGCCGGGTTCCGGCCGTCTCGCGGGCGCCTTATCAATGTTAATTCCGTTTTAATTACTCACCACGACACAGCACAGCACTGACGACATGCCGCCATCTTGAATGTCAACATTCGACCACGTACTTGTGCATCCGAGACACGTCAAGGCGGGTTTCCAGAGCAGGGATGAGTTCGAGCACGTTGTGCTGGCGCTGGAGATGGGACCGGACGATGGTGGAGACTTTTCGCGCGGGGAAAGGAGCTTTGGGAGATTTGAGGTTCTTCATGTCTGGAGTACCGGAGTTAGTGTCTTTTTTAATAATGATTTTCAGGTTGGTTTGTGTGACTTTTAAACATAAAGGAACGATTCTTTGATAATGGGAGAATTTATTTAATATGAAATGTTTGGGTTTCAAACAGAATTGTGGCCTGATAAACCTATTGGGACTCGCAGGATTTGGTGATAAAATGGCGGGGGGTTTGTGCGAACCAAAAAAAGATGGG